>JAXQQM020092935.1:0-103305 GCA_034641835.2 Pinus albicaulis
CAAAAATAGAAGAAAAGAGATATCAACGCCTTAGAAATGAGCCACTTCGAGGGGGCAACCTCCAATACATTACATAAATGAGCAATTCTTGGATGATACAATTTACAAAACCTCCTTTCTATATATAGGAGTCCATGTGGCCATAATGTAATCCTAGTGGGCCACAATGTAATCCTAGCCGACCTAACAATAATAATTTAAGGGCACAATAATAAAAAAATGGGGGTTACAAGGGTAAAATAATAACAATAAGGGAGTTACACTAATAACAATAAGGGACTATACTAGTAATATAGGGACCTAACATGCCCCTCTCCTTCAAAAAAGTGTTGTCCTCAACACTTGAGTAGCTACGGAATTAACTTCTACCTTGTAAACTTCTCATCCTCCCATGTAGAATCTTCGATTGGTAAACTACTAATTCACGCACCTCTTTGTAGTGTCTTGGTTTATAACAATATTCACATTGTATACTTCTGTATTTGATGGAAATGATTGTATCATTGGGAAATAGGAAGACATTCGAGTGAAGTGAAAAGTGTTTCTAACTAAAAGTTGTGCTCTCAATGTATTCATTCATCCTAAAAATGTACAAAAGTGGAAGAACAAAAATGCATTAAATTTAATAAAAATAAGAGCAACAGCTCAAAGGGGCTTTGATTATACCATGTTCAAGAAAACGTGGTTGTCCACAACCTAGCAAACATGGCTAATTAAGGCAATTTATCAATGCAAAAAGAATTTTTTTAAACAAGAGAGTTGCTCACAATGGATTGAATGATCATTCATGTTCTTTAAATAAAATCATGGACCCATAGAGTGTTATGCAATGTATCAATATTATGGAGGAGAACATGAACTCTATGAACATATCATGAATACAACTAGAAATTCATACTAATGCATATTAAAGAAATAAACTTTTTCTTAAAGACGCATTACAATCAAGTTGAACTTAACTAACTATTAATACCTAAATACAATAATATGAAATAACTATTTTAGAAAATATTTGAGAGATCCAATCACCTTTGATCCAATTTATGTGTCATAGTATTAGATTTAGATAATCTTTTTAAAATTTTGAGATTATTTCATCATTCAAATAAGAGGATGAATTTGGATAATGTTAATGAAAATCTAACATTGTCCAAATTGATTTCCACCTCAAAAGTTTGTTGTGTGAATTAATAATGTTATTTCTAGTGAAATCATTCTTTGTGGAGAGTTTGTTCTACCATGGTATCTCTATGGTTATTGAATTAGTGTCAAGGTTAAAGTCAATTGTGTAAGGTTGTTTGTATGGTTTAGTTGCTTTTTTTTTAGTCAATTTTCATCATTGATATGTTTATAACAACAAAATATTTAAACTTGGATATATAATTTTTTTTTTTAATGATACAAGGCTTGGAAATGGATTTATTGAATATTCCTTATCTATTGTTTCACTTTGTAAAACCTATAGAGATTTGAAATTTATAAGAAAGATATGTTCCCATAAGCAAGATACCTGTAACTAAGGAACATCAACCATAGCCAATTTACGAGGATACTAAAATGAATAAAAAACGCCAACTGATTTTCGAGAACGGAATGAGCTATTTACACAAGCTCTTTGTAGAGGAGTATCTAAATATGATTTCTCATGGTGATCATGGCATAAGGGAAGCCCAATACAAGGTTTTCATACATTTATGAAAATTTCACTTACGTTATATTGCTTAAGAGCACCTATTATACCTCGAATGGATCATTGGCAAAAGGTTGTTCCTTTCGGCAAAATGGTTTGGAATGATGTAGACTTGTGTGGTTTGTGTCAAGAGACAAAGAGTATAGAACCTGCCGCAGTAGTCTTCCCGTGTCAGGGCCATGTTCTTATTGTCAGCGTCATGTGCAGAAATTGCGTGTTGGTGTGCTGCTTGACAGTCACCATCTACTTTCCCAATCCATGTGCCTCACCTGCAAACACTCCACAGCAATCGATGCAATCTGCTCATCGTAAGAAGTATCTACACTACTGTTCTTAGGATTTCAATCATCTGCAGTCGTCGGGTAAGTCTGGTTGCTTCCCTAACACCAGTTCCTGCTGCTCTGGTGGGGATTGAGACGCCCTGCTGACCCAGAAAAAAACTTTTCAAAACTTTGATCTGAACGCCTGATAACTTTTCAAAACTTTCATATGAACGCCTGAACGCTCTGATCATCTGAACGCAGACGACAGGATCAACAGGTGGAAATGAATCTTTTCAACACTTTTATCTGAACGTTTGATCTTCTGAACACGGTGGTGGTGAGTTAATGAGATTGATGGACATTGTGTTTCGATGGCATTCTTGAATTGAAGGAGCATCACCAGGATATCCGTACTTTTTTTAATAAACTTGTGTTCATCGAGAAGTTTTAAAATTTCAGTCAGAGCCTTTAGTATTGTTGTCAGATAATTTGATGCACATTCAAATATATGATGCGTGAATGAGATCGGAGGTGCAACCGATATTTATTTGTGGAATTACTGTACTGGCTTAGATTTTGTATTTGATTAAATTTAATGGCTAACATGTAAGAAGCTAGTGCCTAGTAATAGCAGGAGCATCCCAGTATTTTTCAATAAAATTTTCGCCAGAGCCTTCAACATGGGTTGTTGTATTTTGTATATTATCATTCAACAGAGCTATAGAGCGTTAATGATCTAGATTTGATGAATGCTGGCTGCATTGTAGTGGCATTCTTAAATTCAAAGGCGTGGATGTTGAAAAACCGCAAGATCCATGAACTTCGAAAAAAAAAATTTGTTCATTACGCAGCCATCAAATTTTGGTGACTGACAATTGTTGGATATTTTCCTACTCTCGAGTCTGGATATCGCGTATACGCATTTAATTAGATTGATGTTGACTGCGTTGCAGTGGCGCAGCTCTGGAAAACCCCGGGATCCATATAAGTCCAAAAATAAAAAATGAAATTGTTAATGATGAATATCTTGGTCTACCATTAAATGTGTTATTAATGTGTTTTTTGGGGGAAGTATTTGGGATTTTTATGGTGTTCAAACTATTTTTTACTTTCAATTTTTTTTGAAAAAAGAAAAATTAAATTCTTTCCGAGTTTGATTAGTTTACAACACTCACAATGGTTGGTATAGTTCTTTATTATGATTATTATTATTAATAAATATCACTACTATTATTACTTAATAATATTATTTTTATTGTTAATAATATTATGTTTTATGGTTAATTAAATTTAATAATTATGGTGTTTAAACAATTTTTTACTTTCAAATTTTTTGAAAAGGAAAAAGACAATTCTTTCTAAGTTTGATTAGTTTACAACATTTAGGTTTAATTAAATTTAATAATTGTGGTGTTCAAACTATTTTTTACTTTTAATTTTTTTGGAAAAAGAAAAAGACAATTTTTTTTTAACTTTGATTAATTTACAACACTTACCATGGTTGGTATAGTTCTTGTTGTAGTCTAACTAGATTGCTTTTTCTCTTGAAAATCATGGAAATTTTCATAAGATTTTAAGAAAATCTTGCCGGGATTTTTGTAAATCCACATTATAACTATCAAACTTTAATATTTTGGGTTCCCTAAAGGTTTTTGATGGTGTTGAATCCATTTTCACCATCAAAATTCATGATTCAAACACTGTTATTGTAAGATTTCTTTATTTTTTTTGGCCCGAATTCCAGCCAATTTTGGCCATTCCGGTAATTACTCCATCTCGTTAGACAACTCCATAGTTCTTTATTATGATTATTATTATTATTAAATATTGCTACAATTATTAATTAATAATATTATTTTTATTGTTAATTACATTTAATAACATTATTAATTAGAAAATGTTAATAATAATTAATTAATTATTTTGTTAGTTATTATTAGTTAATATATTAATTAAATAATTAATTATTTAATAATAATATTGTTAATTATTTATTGATAATATTGCTAAATATATAATAATAATTAAATATTGTTAATAATTAAAATCATATGAATAAGAGTATACTCTACACATATAAACCCTTAGATTAATAAACCCAAGGCATTGATATTATAAATACAAGAAAATAATAAACCCAAAGGATTTATACTAAAAACCGAAGGGATTATAAACCTAAGAAAATAATATTAAACCCAAGACATCAAGGTACAGAAACCCTAAGGTAAATATTATAAACCCTAAAACCCTAAGGAAATAATATTTAAACTCAAGGTATAGAAACCCTAAGGTAAATATTATAAACCCTAAAATATTCATGGTTGACAGTGGTTGATTTTCATATTGAGACAGTCTTTGTCACAATGAAATGTTACACCATGGTTGACCATGAATGCTTTTCAGATGGAGATAACATCTGTAAAAATGCAACATTGGACCATGGTTTATTTTCATATTGAGAAAATCTTTGTCACAATGTGACATTGGACCATGGTTAACCATGATTATAAGCCCAATGTATTTATATTAAACACAAAGATTAATATTATAAACCCTATGAAAAATATTATACCCTAGGAATATGAACCCTTAGATTAATAAACCCAAGGGATTGATATTATAAACCCAAAGGGAATAATAAACCCAAGGGATAAATATTATAGAACCTAAAATAAACATGGTGGACCATGGTTGATTTTCATATTCAGACAATCTTTTTCACAATACGACATTTGACCATGGTTGACCATGATTGGCTATGATTGACCACAGTTGCTACTATAAAGGCAAGGAATTAATAAATCCAAGGGATTGATATTATAAACCCAAGTGATTAATATTAAAACCCCATGGTATTATGAACCTATCAGAATAATATTAAATCCAAGAGAATAATATTATAAGCCTGAGATATATAAACCCTAAGATAAATATTAAAAATATTAAAATAAACATGGTTAACCATGATTGATTTTCATATTGAGACAATCCTTGCCATAGTGCGACGTTGGACCATGGCTGACCATAATAAGAGATTATTATTATTATTATTATTATTATTATTATTATTATTATTGTTACCAATTTCTCCGAAGAAAATCATCATCATAATCATCATCATCATCTCTTTAATAATAATAATAATAATATCTTTTCTATTGATTCTAACAACAATATTATAAACAAAAATGTAATTTATTTCACCCCTATTAACAATAGAGTTGTTAATCAGACTCGTTTTTCTTTTGATCCTCTTGTTTATAGTCTTTTAGAGAAAGGTCTAAATTTTTCCCTTGACCCTAGAAAAATCTGAGTGGAAGAGATTATCTCTGACATTGAATTCAGGATAAGGGAATTACTAGATTTTTCTAAGGATATCATTAGACAGTACTGTGCGGTTGTCCTGAGAAATGCTAAGCCCCCAAGAAAAACCTTAGAAAACCTCAGTTTGAGACTCTCAAATATTTGAATAATAACAAGGACTTTGTTTTTCTTAAAGCTTACAAATGGGGAGCTTCCGGTATCTGGGATAAGGAAGATTATCGAAGAAAAATGTTACATCGCATTTCTGAGAACGGGAGCTATAAAAAACTTCATAAGAATCCCTTAAAGAAGATTTATAAAATAGTTTCTCTAGCCATAAAATATAGTAGCATTGTTAGCTCCCTTAGACATAAGTTGATTAAAAGTAGCCCCTATCATTCCTAATATTTATGGTCTTCCAAAGATACATAAAGAAGGGGCTCCTCTCTGTCCCATTTTGAACACCATTGGAGGGCCGACCTATCTTCTTGCTAAGTTTTTAGCTAGTAAGCTAAAACCTCTTGTTGGACGGATTGAATACTTTCTCAAAGATTCATTTTCATTTGTCAATGATTTAAAGGGTATAATGATGGATGTTGGTGATAATTTGGTGATTTTAAATGTGTTATCCTTCTACACTAATATCCCCAAATATGAGCCCATTGAAGTCATCAAGCACATTACGGATTCATATACAACCTATTAGGATGAAATTTCTCTTATTTCTACTTTCTTCAGTTTTGAAGGTGAATTTTATGAATAAAATTGTGGGGTTTCCATGGGTTCCCCCCTTTCCCAAGTAGTGGATAATCTGTCTATGGAGGAATTTGAATATAAGGCCTTGTCCTCAACTCTATTCCATCCTAAGCTTTGAAAATTTTTTGTGGATGAAACTTGCCTCATCTCATCTCATTGTTGGGAATATTTGCAACTTTTTTCTAGCATCTTAATAATAAATCTAGTTCCATAAAGTTTACTATGGAATGTGAAATCGGTGGCAACCTCCCTTTCCTCAATTTTCTTATTTGAAAGAGATATGATGCTTATTTCTATCACCAAGTTTTTCGAAATAAAACTCACACCGACCAATATCTTCATGTGAATTCGCATCATTTCCTCTGTCAAAAGATAGGTGTTCTCAACACATTGGCCACTGGGGCATTTTGAGTTTCTGAAGAAAACCACCTCAATGATGAAAAAACCCATCTCGTTATTTTTTTTAAGAAGAATGGTTATAGTAAGCATCAATGTCTTAGAGCCTTCCTTAAGGCTGAAAAAGGCCCTAGGATTAAAAAATGTCTTAAAATCGGTTTTGAGGGGTGCATCTTCCATTTATCCAAGGAAGATCCTAAAGAAGCATAAGGTTCATTCGACATTAGGCCCCTAAAAACTATCTGAAGCTCCCTAAGATTAGTGAAGGACCCTGTGAACCCTAAAGATGGGAAAGGTGTTTATGTCATCCCTTTCTCCTATGGGACTCCATACATTGCTGAAACTGGTCATTCAATTAATCAGAGGATTCATGAGCATGCAACTGACATCAAACATGGAAGGTCCTTCTCCTTTGCTTTGGAAGAACATGCGGAAAAGACAAAACTCACATTTTAATGGAAGAGGCGAGGGTCATTGCAAGGATTGATCATTTTCATCACCGTTAGTTTATGGAGGCCTTGTAAATTGAAAGGAAACCTATCAATCTCAATAGAGATGATGGTTAGAGTATTAACAGGTCTTGGATCCTTACTTTGTATTCCTATGTTTTTATAATAATTATTTATTTATATTAATAATAATAATAATAATACTCAAAATTTCTCGTATTCCTTTATTTCGTATTTATTTAATATTATTATTATTATTATTATTATTTAAATAATAAAATTGAGTTAATTCATTACCTTGATAAATATTTATATTTTATTTATTTTGTTTTTCCCATTTTTTATTCCTATTTTTAGTTTTATTGTTTGGAATAGTTAAATTTGACCTTATTATTTTGTTTATTTATTTGCTTATTTATTTTCATTTTCGTATTACTGTTTTTTAGTTGTATTGTTTAGAATAATTAAATTTTACCTTATTGTTTTTGTTTATTTTTGTTTTTATTTATCATTGTCATATTACTATTTTTCAGTTTATTATTTAGAATAATTAAGTTTGACCTTATTATTACTATCCTTGTTTTGATTAAAATAATAATATTAATAAAATCAATCTAATTGTTTATTTACAACTAATTTCCATTCATTAATTTTTTTTTTTATTAGCAAGTATGAGACTCCTATTAACTAGTTAAATATTTACAACCATAGATCTGTCGGCTAGCCGTAAACCAGACCATGTGTCCAAAATTATCAAAACGTCTTTGCCCATCACGAGAAACTGAAGGAATATCAAGTCTAATGACCCCTAAAACAGGTAGGAGGGCGAGAGATTCAACCTGTAACCACCTAAACCTTCTAAAACTTTGAACTATGTACACTACAGGGCTAAAAGGCCACAAGAAGCTTATCATTTCATAAAAAAAACACTTAGTCAGTCTCGGTGCTAATTCTACCCTCCCAAGCTGTTTGAATCTTGCATTGTCACGGCTTTCTCCTCCTCTTCGTCCCCGGTATCATCCGAAGTAGCCGCATAGTCAGGTCAAAGAATGTCCAGGTACCGTAGAATCATCAAGGTGTCCTACAGCTTACCGATACTTTTGTCTAGCCCTTCCCTAATGCTGCATAGGTTCTCTCCCACTTCTTGGTTGATTCTCCTTCGCTCACGTATAGGGTGGCCTAGGATGATATGTGTCACCCAAACTAGTTGCATCTCGACCCTCTCCCCATAATCCTGCCACAGGGACTTGACCAGGTTTTCCTCCAATTTGGAGATGGTGGAAGCATCCTCGTCATCATTCTTGTCAAATAAAAATGCCTCCAAATCCAGCCTTCTGCCCCCAATATATAGTTGAAACCTATGCTAACCCCCTTCTCTGCCTGTGGACACCTCACCTCTGCCTGTACGTGCTCCGTGCTCCACCCATCGGTGAGCCTGAGTAAGGTGACCCTCCATTCTCTTCTCTGAGATGGAGCATTGACAGGCCACTATCGCTACCACCTATGTCGCTCCTGGTATCCCTTCTTTTTCTTCCCATTCACCCTACTACCCCAAGCTAAGAGGATTCCACCTCGTCCTCTTCATCTTCTTATAAACCCGTCCCGAGCTCCCCACACTAATTTTCCTTCTTCCCTATGCCTTTCGATGCCAATAACTCCACACTCTATCTAGTCATGATTAGGTTGTATGACTAAATAGCAGTGCCTTCTCAAGTAGTGGCATTTAAGCTTGCACACTTTCAGATTCTCATTCTTTTTTGGTATGGCGCTATACCTTTCTTCTTTTATATCTGCCGTCTTTTCTCTTTTCTAATTTTTTGTATTTTTTCAATTTTTCTTTCAAAGAAAAAACTAAAAACTAACTAAATGCTCACAGGCTGAGCTTTATTGACATTCCTACCTACCCTAATATAACTATGAAATATTTACATGTTTAGCTAACAAACTCTCTTTTCCAATACATCCAGTCAATCAGATGGTCCCACGACTGGTCTTTTCTCATCTCTTTGAGCATGCTGGACGAATAGGGCCACTCCCATCTCACTTGTTCTTTAGTAGAAGTGCTAAAATATTTGTTAAATTTGGTGATACGCCGATCCAAACAATATCTGTCCCTTGTTCAAATGTCTTCTAAAATTGAGCAAAGGGGTCTTGAAATAATACCTGGTTGGGAGTATTTGACAGGTAAGTTTCCACTAGCATTATTTTTTCTTCCACTAGATTAAGAAAAAGACTCTTTTGAGAAAGAACATCTTCCTCATCTTCATTGTCATCTGAACTGGAGGATTCATCATATTTGGTAGTGATTTCCTCTTATAGTCCCAGGGTATTTTGATTCAGTGGACTGAGCTCGGTGAAGAGGTCATTATATTCTTGAGCAGGGGTCTCTTTGACTACCTCAACCCTTTCAGGAGAAGGTTCTTTAATTTCAACCGGCTCAAGAAGTTCTTCATTGTGTTCCTCCTCAACCTTCGAGCTGAAAGGCTGCTAATTACCAATCACATGAAAACTGTTACTGATGAGTTGTAATGAAGCAGAGAAAATATTTAGAGATTCTTCACCCTATTTTTCATTTTTAAAGCTTTCTTCATCAGTATCATAACTAGTCTGCTTTGGCTCATTACTTTCTGGGAGTTGGTGGAACTAATCTTCCTCCCACAAATCTACTAATGATAGTCCTGCAAGATCAACTTCTATTTGGAGAACATCATCATCAGACAGATCAAAATTAGGAAAATCATTAATGTAAGTAATGTCACTAATTAAACATACTAGGTTGTCAGCAGGTCTTTCTTTATTCTGATCTACAAGAGAATTTTCTAAATTTTTACAACAAAGTTCATTAGGTGAATGGGCAAGAGTATTTGTTTTGTAAAAAATTTCATAGGTTGGTTGTTTTTTTATAATTTGATCAATTTCTTCTTCTGTCAAAGGGGAAGATGCTTCTGTTTTTCTTTGAACAGAAGTACAATAGTTCTCTATCTCTTGTGAATACTGAATTCGACACTGGATGTCTTCTTGAGCCTCAACTAAAAGCGATGATGTATCATCATTAGTTATGTTTTCAGTTGGATCCTGAGGATTTTATTCCATTTCTTGATTAATTTCTTCCTCAACTAATTCATCTAGGTTTTTATGATAGTTGCCTTGGGTATGGAATTCATGGATGGCTGCTATGAGATCTTCCGGCTGCCAATTTCCCAAATCTTCATAAATGCCTGCAAGGTATTCTATGATTCCCTCAGATTGATTACAACAACTTCCATCCAATGATAGATATGGGGATTTTTCCTTATAATGATCATAAAATATCATGTGGAGGTCTCTTAGAGAAAAAAAACTACCAGTCCTCAACCATTCATACCATTCCCTTGCTTTTCCTTATAATGTCAACATGAAAATTTTCATAAGGCAGTCTTCATGCCATTCCACCTTTAACCTCCATACATGTCTATGAAATTTGATGAGATGTAACAAAGAGTCATCAAACTCTTCACCTTGAAAAACAGGCAGGTTTTCATCCCAATTCACCTAGGGCATATTATGTGGGAACCCAAGGATATGATCTCTACTCATTGGGGTATATCTCCGTTGTATCCTTGGAATCATGTTTGTAAATCAGAAAAGAGGTCACTGTGTCTATTCAACCAGTTCAGAGTCTTCAACTAGTGGAGTCATTTGGTATTTTGGGATTTGTGGAGTCACCAGGTGGAGGATTTCAAATGTTTTAAGATGAGTTGCTGTCCACCATCATCAATTGAATACCAATCCAAGGATGTTGTGGGTCTTCTGAGCTCTTAAGGATGTCTAAGATACAATTTACTCCGAACTCCCCAGTATGGTTGCGACTATGTTAGGTTCCCGTACTTTACAATATTGGCAAGAAAAAACGCTGCAGGGCCTACATCAGAACCACTTTGGAATCCTAGGATCTAGCCCTCCTAGATTCAGAGAGGGATCTCTCTATATGTGTGTTAGAATGATATTATTTTAAGGCTTATGATATGATATTAGGCTAGTTATGAAGCACAAGGGGATTTTTTGTTTCTGGTTGGGATGGATATCATCAAAATGAAGGAAGACTTTTGAAGGGTAAAGGTGAGAGCAGGTTGAAAGAATCGTTCAGCTGATAGGATAGATAAGAGACAGTATCAATCCATTGGGCTATGGAGTCACAAAATGATTCAATTGCACAACAAGTTTCAAGAGTGGTCCATGGGGAAAGTCATCTATATCAAAGGATCTCTTTAAGTTGATTTGTGGTATGGAACATTAAGAAGTGTGGTGAAGAAGAAAACATATGAGAAAACAAAGGGCAACGTAAGAAAAGGTAAGGACTTTTAACCTATCCTTCTTTCAACATACTCTCAAGGGAAAACATTTAAGATAAACAAAGAATAGCCTAAGATCAAGTAAGGAATTTTAACTTAGCCTACTTTTAGCATACTCTCAAAGGAAAACATTTAAGATAAACATAAAAAGAAGCCTAAGAATAGGTAAGAAGTTTTAACCTAGCCATATTTTGGCATACTCTTAAGGGATATTTTCAAAGAAACTGTTGGAGATAAAATAGAGGACAAGGCTTACCATAGACTTCTCTAATTCGACTTTACTTAACATACTTTTCAAAAAAATTCAAAGACAATATCTCAAGTTGTACTCAGGAAACATGGCTCACCAACACTTTACTGTTTATACTCTATTGAATTATACTCAAAGCAAAGATTAGAAGAAAACATAAAGATAAAGCTTATCAGTGAGATTTAGGGTACTTTGTAGTAAATCCTAATCTATATTTCCTATTCTTTATCAGAGAAAGTGGACAGTATGGAAACATAAGAAAAACAACAATTACAGTAAGAAAACCACCACCATTGACATAGACCAAGATCCCATAAATCAACTTGTATATTTGATGTTCAAACTAGCTACAATCTTCAAGTCCAGTATGTATTTAGAGCTTCAAACTTCTCTTCTCAGCCTATATTTCATCAATTACTAACAGAGCTTCAGCAACCTCAGCAACTATTTACATTCAACAAGTATTCAACCAACAACAATAATGTCTCCTCGTGAAATATTTATAGAAGAATGAGGAGGTGGAGTGAAAGAAAGGGTTATTTGTTCAATTAATAGAGAGTAAATTCTTCCCAGCCTTTGGGAGGCCTAATGGAGAAGATATCTAATGTCTTAACTCTGTTAATTTATTTTTACATTAACTATCATCTAATTTAGTTACTTTCGTTGACTTTCGAGGCTTTTGGTAGGCTGGAAATTACTTTCTGAGCAGTCTTTGGCAAATATCTGTGACTGTGCATTAACTTTGTAAGATTTTGAGTAAATAAGCCTGAAGGTGGCACTTTTTAGTTTATGGGGAATTAATTTCCTCAATGATATATTATTTTGAAGTGGTCTTTTGGGTGATCTATCTGTCTTTGATACTTTAAACACTGATTAGGCCTTTGATATAGCTTTAGGCCTCCTTTAATCATCTTTTGGGCCTTTTGTCCTTTACTGACTCTTTTAAATTTTGTTCACATTCTTTTTCTTTATCCTTAATCACTTTTTAAATATTTATCCTTTGATTTAGCTTTTAATCCTTTGTCTCTAATCTTCGTTTGATTGTCTATATGCAGGGTTCCTTTATGTGCTGGAGGGTTTGTTGTGTAACCAATGTCCATGAAACACTGATTAAACCTTGAAATTCAATCCTTTTTGTCCCTTTTCTTCGCTTTTGGGGCTTTTTGGATCATCATCGAAGGCCATATCACTGTAACTTGACTGTGGGATAGCTTATATAGCTTATCTGCCATTAAAGCTGCAAAAAACCATCAAAATATTATAAAAACCTGTGAATGGGGCTATAACTGCTTCAGAGGGCTCGATGGAGGTCGAAAGGGCAGTGCAAAGGAAAGGGAGAATGCAGAAGAGGATCCCATGGTCGAAACCATAAGAAATAGGGTTTAAATCTGCTTGTGGCATGAAAATATGGATAGGAAGTTTTGCAGAAAACTGGAGGTGGTTTTCGCGCAGATATTAGGTGGTAAGTGGCAATGAGTGGGGGGAACGCGATACACGTTAATGGCTGACACGTGGCTCCTGAAAACTGGCCATTTCATGCTTGAGATTCACGTTAGGAAGGTTTGGTGAAATGGAGCACGAAAAGGATTTGGGGTTGTTAGATCTTCGGGTCGAAGATCCGTGGTTGTGGATGAGCACAAGGGGAGATAAGATGGGCAAAGAAAAATATGGTGGGGCTGAGCAAGTGCGTCAGCAATTTTGTTGTGGAGTGAAAAGTTCAATGCGCAGGGTGAAAATTGGTTTGGCGGAGTTAAAATGCGAGGATCAATGGGAGCCATTGGATCAGGGAGATGGATGGTCAGGATTAAACATGAGGAGAGAAAAGATGTGCGGGAGGAAGAAAAGGTGGGACCCGGGTGCGACGAGTTCTGGGCTATTGGATCTGGGGGGTCAAATCAACGGTTGAGATTAACTACGGGGGGACTGGGGGTACGGAAGGATCTCGTCGGTGGGGTGCCCCAGCAATGAATGGGAAAATGTTGGCCATCGAATCAGGTGAAGATCAACGGTGGAGATTAACTGTGGGGGGACTGGGGAGTATGGGCCACTTTGGTCAGATGCCCCTACAGTGAATAAACATCATTGATCTGGGTTGAATGGACGGTCTAGATTAAATCGTGAAGATCAAAGATTAAAAATGGTGGAAGAGGGGTTAGGGGATGGTGAAAATGAGATGAAGCAAGGGCTGTCGATATAAAACAAGATCAATGGTTAGGATTGGGCGATGAAAGAGAATGAAAACGACAGAGATGAAATGCAGGAGTAATGTGGGCCATTGGATTAGGGAAATGGACGGTTGGGATTGACTTCAGCAGATCGGTGATCAGAGGAGAAGAGGGTCCGGGAACAAAGGAATTTGGGATTTGTGATGGCCAATGGCCGATGGGAAAACGCAGTGCAATGGATGGAGGGCCATCCGATCAGGATCGAGATCGACGGTGGAGATGTGATCGGAGCTTTGCATATTGGTAGTCTAGGCAAGCGGGTTTTTGGATTTGCGATGTGTCGATGCGATGGATGGAAGCGTAGACCGTATGATCTGAGAGAGATCAACAATCGGGATCTTATCGGCGAGGGTTTCCATCAGAGGAGGAGATCATCGAAAAGGAATTGCAATGCGTCGATAGCCGTCGGATCTTGTGGAATGGATGGATGCGACCTCATCGGAAGATCACCCATCATTAGAGTAAAGGGTCTGGGGATGAGGAAGTCAGAATCGCCGAAGTGCGATGGGGATGGGGGCTTAAAACCTTTAGGCGACAGTCTCAAGCCTCAATCTTGTGGTGAAAAGGGGGCTAGGGGCTTAAGCAAAAAGCGCTTAAGGCCTTATATTAAAAATGAAGGTTTTGGACTAAAAATGAAGGTTTTTTGAAGGATTTAGAGGATTTCGATAAGGGGAAAAAAGGGTTTTAAACTAGAATAAAGGGATTTTATCAAGTTCAAAGGGGATTTTGAGGGAAAATAAGGGGTAAAATGAAGAAAATGGGGGGTTTTTGTAGAAGTATTTATGAAGGTGAAAAAATGGGGAAGTGGCTTAAAAATAGACTCTTTTATCATAGCAGGACTAATTTGAAGGTTTTGATGTAAAAATATCAGTGGAATGGATCTTTTGGACAAGGGACAACAAGGCTTCAAGAACTCGCAAATTTTCTTTAAAACTTGCTTCTTGAAGACTAAAGACCTGTTTTAGCCATCATCAGTTATGAATTTTTTTTTTTGATGGATAACACTTATAACAACTTAACTAGATTTCATTTTTGTATTTTTTAAGTTGTTTTACAAAATCATTATTGAATGTCTTCAAATAGGTGCTAACATACAAAGAAGAACCATCAGCGAATTGATTGAAATTGGGTTAAATATGAGTTGTGAGTATATGTTGGCATATCAGAATTTAATTGTGGAATTTGTAATCATCTATTGATCTTGTTTTAATTAGCTCCGTCTATAATTAATAGAACAAAAACATCTTTTATATTAAAGATATGATTTGTTATGGGGTAGAAAACTTGTAAGAAAAAAAGTATGGAACTGCGCCAACAGATGAAATTTTGAAAAATGGCATGGTACATGGTTTTGAAAGAATGTGTAAAGTTTATGAGTCGATTTTTGCTATGGTACGCCATTTTTTATTTATTTATTTACATTGATGTATATTATTTAATATTGGAATTTTCATTATTCTCACCAATGTATATACACTCATTTCAGTTTATTTTTAAGTTTGTAGATAAAAAGTGAAGAAGAAGAAAACAATCAACGTCATGAACACAACATTCCTGAAAATAACCCAAGTCATGGAAGTAGCTCTAGAAGTGACAGCAGTTCAAGAGAAGAATGATGATCACTATGTAATTTGGATATCAAAGCAAGGCGTTTTATTTTTTGAAATATATCTATGAAATTAGACATTTTGTTTAATGTAATGGACATAGTGTCCCAATTGAAAGACAAAGGGATACGAACAATTGTCCCATTTTGTATGATAAAGACGGTCTTATATATATATATATATATATATATATATATATATATATATATATATATATATATATATATGTTTTAATCTATTCTATTGCGTTCTCCGTTGTCGTTCTCAAGTGCACTAATAAAAATTTAATTCATATGGATATTGTTATAAGATTATATATATGTGTCAACCTTTGATGAATAATGAATTAAAAAAAACCGCAATAATTCTGATACGATATAACAAATTAATCCAAACAACACATTCAAATGCATTAATAAAAATGTAATTGATATGAATATTGTTATAAGATGTGTCAACTTTAGATGAATAATGAATATAAAAAAATCACAATAATTGGACTCTCAGAGGTGGATGTTTCTAAAAAAAACAAAATGAAAATCGGTGTCTTTATGTGTCTATATGCACTGGTGCGTTTATGATTCTATGGGCACCACATTAATACCGATTCCAGTTATAAATATCGATGCGTTTATGTGATACTGCGCACTGGGGAATTTATGTATCTATAAGCACCAGTGCATTTGTAGATGCCATGTGCACATCATGAATACTGATACCAATTATAAATATGGGTTCCTTTCTGTGATACGGAGCACCGATGCCTAATAAAGATACATGCACTGGTGTGCTTATACGACCTATGGGCACCGCTCAAATCCCAAGACCAATTAGAACGGCCCATGTGTTGTATCACCAACACTAGGCCCACTGCTTTTGTTTTCCTTAACGGCCTGGTGCATTCTCCTTCGACCGCCCCGGTGCGCTGTCTACCGATACACATCGGTGCATTAAAACCTGATAAGAGCACCGATGAAAAAACATCTGTAATAACCTCTGGCCACCCATTTTATTTTTAGTTATGTTGAATTTTCATTAAAGCTCCGTCAAAACCTCCGTTACCAGAAACAGATGTGGTAACATATATTTTTTGACAATTTTGGCCAATTTTATAATGCTAAAAACCTCCTTTATAACCTCCACTAAAGAGTCTTTTCCTTGTAGTGAAAAATGGATATGGTAACTGTTTTACAGTATGTCTGTAGCAGTTAAATGCTAACAGAATGGGAGTGTGGTGGCAAAACGACTAATCAACGGCCGGGGGGCAGGATCATAATGGGCCAATGGGGTGTTACTATAAGGTCATAGTGACAACGAATAGGTGAGGTTGCAACATTTGATTCGATGTCGGATAATAGTCAAAGCGTAGGGTCATTCGACCGTTGGCGGGAGGAAAAACCACAATTGAGGGAGAAGTGGATTTCGAGGGGGGGCAGGGGTATGCGGTGGTTTGTGGGTTTGTGCAGGTGAGGGGGGGTGAAAATTAATGTGAGGATCACACATAGGTAGGACCTGCCACCCATGGAACCACTTTTCGGACCCCTCCCCCTCCCCGTTAACGGGAAATGGACAAGGGGGGTGCGAAAAGCTTCCTCGTCATTGATTTGGTTGGGGAAGAGATCTGTCGTCGAAAGTTTCCAAAGAGATAACATAAAATGAAAAATCACTTTTGCCATTAGTGGAACTTATAATAAAAACATGCATCGATTATTGCAATAAGGATTAACGGTTAATGAAGCATTATTAATCAAATATTAATAATAATTAACAATTTATGGCGCATTTAGACTAGTAGCCTTTAAAAAAAATATTTTTTAAAGCTACAAATTCACTTTTCATTTGTTTTCCTAGCATTTTATTTTTTTCATTTTTTAGAGCTATCTACCTCTATCATTTTCTTGATATGAAAAATCAAATTACTAAATTCCTAACATTTTTTGATTTTTTGATTTTTCTATTCATATCAAAACTTAACATTTTAACTTTTAATTTTTCTAATGTTCTAATTTATCAAAACCAAATAATGTTATAACACATATCAATCTCTTTTCAAGACTAGAACTTTTTACATCCTCCACAGGATCATCATCTATTGTATTAAAAAGAGTCCAAAAAATACTTGCTTTATTCCCATAGTGATTATATTTTATACTTTTGAGTTGAAAATTCATACAAGTCTTCCAAAATACTCCAAAAATTATTATATACTTGCAGTGCCTAATTTAAAGCAAGAAATAAACTAGCCTTCACATTCAAATCCATTATTAGAGTTGGTTCATCTTCGTACTGCCTTGGTTAAACAATCCCCTGGACTTCCTTCATCGCCTCCTCCTCCCTCCATTGTTACTAATCAACCTTAACGTGAGTAGCCTCTTGACCCACACTCCTAATTTCTTCCGCTCCTTTTTCAACTATGCCATGTCCATTTTTCGATTCCAGTTTACTCAAACAAAGCACCAAAATTTCATTGTTCGTTTGCAAACTGTCAACTTTGGTTTGCAACAAGCCAATTTATTGGTTTATTAATGAAAACGAACCTGATCCCTAGTGGCCCTCATTCTCCCTTACCTGGTTAAGAATTTAAGGATGTATTCCATTGTCGTTGTAAATTAATCCATTTGACGAGATAAATCTTCCTTCTTTGAGCTAGGAAACCGTTCCGTAATGTAGTCGAATGCATTGAACACCTGGGCTACGAAAATTTTGATGAAAAAATTAAAAAACGATATCAACATGATGTTAGTTTGTCGCTCCTTATAACCATTGATTCCTATCCCCTCTAAATCATAAATTATATCACCAATTTCAATGCATTTAATCACCGACTGTGGTCTCAAACGACGTTCCATCTATGAATTAAATTATTTTCTAAATCCTCCCATCACCATTACAATTTTGTATTATAAGATAAATTCATTTGAATCCTTTAACAATTAATGTATATATGAAAAATATATTACAATATTATTAAATCCAACTTTTCTTTAAAAGTCTATCACCATACACTTATATCATAATGAATATGATGATATTAATTCATTAATATTTTTAACATATATATATGTATGATGATGTAAAATTCATATTTAGCTAATGAAATGAGATATAACAATTATATTTTATTAATATTTTAATATTAAATGTATTCACAGTTTTTTTTCCCAAAATTTTATTATAATGTATAATTGTATCATATTTTTTATATTTAAAGTATAAGGGGAGAAATTATAATAATAGAATAGTCAATAATTTATTTGAAATATATTTTTTCGTTTTCCATTTAATTCATAATTTGTGGAGATAGTTTTTTATAATTTATTTCATTAAAATCATCTAACACCTTATTACTTACTTATTTTTTCTCTAATAAGTATTTTAAAAAAAATTAAGGGTTCATATTTGTAGGGTATAATGTTATTCATAGGGTTTTTAATACTAATAATTACATCAGATGTTGCAAAGGAAACAATGTATGGAAATATCATATAGCACAAATTAATGTTTCTTTCACAACTATTAAAAGGAAAAAAAACTATCTAGAAAAGGCGAGGATCGTGCTACAATGAAATCTGAATGCAATATTGCTTCCTTGAGACTTACAAATGATGAGGAATATGTTCAAGTTGAACACCTTGTCTAATTATGCCAACATGAATGCCTCGTAATATTGTGTGCATGTTATATTCTTTCCACGACTAGTTACACGAGCAGGAGGAGGGAGTAGGGGGAAGGGGGGAGGGGTGGCGGGGAAGGCGGTCGCGAGGTCGGGCCCCCCCCCTTGCCCCTCCCTCTTCATTACACCAGACGTAGTATGGGGGTGACAGGGGATGGCGTAGCCCCACCTACCGTGGAGTTTCTAGGTGGGTGGTAGCCCCCTACACGGGGCCCTGAGAAATTTTTTTTTTGACCTTATAAATGATGGGTGGACCTACATATGGTTTTGTGTGTGGGTTTTTCACATGGTTTTGAGAATGATCATTTTTAACCCATGGTATTCTGTAGATCCAATCAAGGGAACTATGGTTATGTTCGAATATAGGTTTAATGGATCAATTTTTATGAATTCTTTGACATGTATATATATGTATTGTAACATTGAAAGGAATATAATGAAAAAATCAATCTGGTAGTCCCAGTTTTGGGATCGAGGGGAAAATATCTATGTATATATGTTTTATGTTCTCGCCATTTTTTTATTTTCTTTTTTTATTATTCATTTGGAGGTAATTACTATATAGGGTTAAAACCAACACGTAAATAAATAAATAGATCTTGATTTTCTACCTTCAAAATTAGAGTTTATTTTGGAACAATTCTTCATCAACTTCTCTTGTCCTAGAAATGAAGCATGTACTTTTCTTGATTTATATCTTTCTATCTCCTTGTTTATATCACTAGGAGATGAGATTTCATACTCAGTTTAGACATTTTTTGCCATTCATGCAAAAATATTTTATCTCTTGACAATATGTTGTGCTATGTTATATTTTCTTTAGGTACTCTTCTTGCTAACATGAAGGATATTAAGATTGTACTATAATGAGCCTAGCTTTTGTAAAAATCCTACTTTTATATTGATGAGGATTTTATATGGATCCTGTACACCATTTTATCTTGATTTGATTTCATACTAAATGAGTATTTTTTTTTTCTTTGTGGGTTCTTGATCTATAAAATATTTTTTAATATACTAAGTTTTCATTGTATTTCTAAGTGTCTTTAAAGGAACTAATTTATGTATTAGTAGCTGATATGAATTTGGTCTCTTTCATTTTTTTGAAGATAGTAAAAAAAATACAGAGCTATGTCTTTCATCACTTCAGGAGCAGTAAAAACAAGGCTATCTAGAAAATAACTCCAACACCGAGAGAGATTTTATGGCATCTATGGAATTGGCGAACATGTCTTTCTCTGTGGTGTTGGCTATTGGGTATAGGTTTCTTGATCTTGTATAGAAGAAAATAAATTTCCATTTAGCTTATACTATGTTAACCATCAAATTTCCAACATTCATGGCAAACATTCCATCATATTTGTAGAGAGAATTATAAAAGTTTATCACACTTTTCTGATCATATCTAAATGCTCCTATAGGCAAAAATGATGGTTTTCATCACTTCAAGGGAAATAAAAACAATTCCACTGAGAAAAAAACTCTAGCACTGCGATAGATTTTGTAGCAAATGTGGAATTGTTGAACATGTCTTCATCTATGGTGTTGGCTTTTGGGAATAAATTTCTTAATATTGTATATAAGAGTTCAAATTTTCATCTATCTTATACTACATTAACCATGAAATTTCCAACATTCAGGGCACAATTTCTATCACATTTGTAGAGAAAATTACAATAGAGTATCACAATTTTATAATTTGTGACTGATGTATGAAGAATGTTGTTTGGATATTGATATTCGTGTTGGAACACCCTTATTTATGCATCACACATGCTTTGATAATAAGTTTCTTGATTCTCTAAAGTGATTTAGAATATAAAAAGTGAAGTGATCTATAAGCTCCTTATTTGAGATAATGGTATTAATTGGAAAGACATGCTCTAGAAAAGTACTATGTTGATGTAGTTTCTTAATAGCTAAGGTTATATTTATTATTGACCTTTTACTCCCTATACTCTGTTCATTAGATTCATAGTTGTGCTACACTAGTTTTATTATAGTAGTTGAAGCTCATAAGCATAGCTTAAGAACAAACTTATTGTTAGAATTGCTTAATACATGCTTGTTAAAGAGAGCATATTTGAGGCATATCAAAATATCTGTAATAAATTCACATACATTATCATATCATATTTGGGTATGCAAGATTTATTATGTGATGGAAAATAAATTCTCTTAAATTACTTATTATATTATCTCTTAAATTACTTAAAAATTTGAGGTTATTAAGATTTAATATATTTTTCATTTTTTTATGTTGTTTATGTTTCACAATATTGGAAAGAATAAGATTTATAAATTTAAAATATAAAAAAATCACTAATTTATAATTTATACAATTCAATATTTGCATAAATTTATACATTTCCTTTACAAGAAAACAATACATTATTTTCATATGCATTAATCCTTCATGGCTAACAAGGTTGTGAAATATTTTCTCCAAACAAAGAATAATTTCAAAGAAATAAAAAAACCTACCTCCTCTCTCCTCTTATCCTTCCATTTCTCGTTAAATAAGAGACCCATACAAGAAAATAATACACCTCATCCCATATACCCTAATCCTTCATATCTAACATTATTGTGAAAGATTTTCTCCCAACAAAGAGTACTTTCAAAGAAATAAAGACCCCTACCTCCTTTATCCTCTTATCTTATCCTTCTTTTTGTTATCAAATAGGAGACCTGTACCTTTTTTTCAAGTATTTACATAAATAGAAATCGTCATTTCCTTTAAACAAGAGATTAGTCATATATTTCATTCTCGAGCATAGTTTGAGTAAACACAATGATGGCCAAATAGGAATCAAATGATACCTTGCAAATCCCTAGACCTATTTTAGCAACAAAACATCTTATATACCAAAGGGATGTGTATATTGTAGTAATCCTAACCCACATGTAATCGGTGTGCATGGCTATAATATCATGGATGAATTATTTTATTCTCCTGAAAAAATCATGGTAGCAATCATATTTCACAATATTATCTTCCTAGTAAAAGTGCTTACCATAAATCTTGGGCATTCATACAGTATGGTATTTACCATACATAGATTTAGGTAAATATTGGGCATTCATACCGTATGATATTTACCATAGATACATTTCTATATGAATTATTGTAGTCTCCCAACACAATGTCAAAAATCGTATTTTCCAAGACTATCTTCCTAGCAAATGTCCTTACCATCAATCTTGCGGACACATGCCATATGATATTCAACATAGATAAACTTGATCAAAGGATATATTCTTTTATTTTCTTCCAAACCCATCATAATCAATAATTTTATCTCAGACAATTATATTATTAATAAAAAATATGCATGATGAAATAAATATTAATGTAACACCCCTAGTTTCTGTTTTTCTTTCAAAGCTAGACATTTGAACTTAAATCCTAAGGGGAGTGGACCCCAAATGGATAAGTATTTTTGTGTATGTAATTAAATATTTCATTATGAAAATTAAATAAAATGATGCTGTGCAGATTGACGAAATGAGAATTGTGAGATCACTTGCTAAATCCATGAGGATGGATTGAGGCAAATAATTCCCCAAAAATCTTTCAAAAATCCTTGCAAGAATTTATTTCTAAATTAGATTTTGAGGAAAATATAGTTTCCCCAATGATGTGGAGAGTTGTTGGGAAGAGGTAAAAATCTGGGAAAAGCAGAAAGCAGCCTTAAAAATCCCTAAATAAGGGAAGCCTAGGCAAACAGGAAGAAAAGCATCCTGTAATTCTAGACGCAGAATTAGAAACAGGCTTTGGGGAGAAAATTTTTAAATAAGCTATTCCTGAACAGATTAGAGGTTGGTCTGGAATGGAAGTGATCTCAGCTCGGGGGTGAGTTCTGGAGATAGAAGGACTCTACGGTTGGGAGGACTGGTCAAGTACCGAAGTGGTATGCTCACAGTGTTTATGAATGATGAAAATTAATTGTTGTTAGGTGTTAAGGTTAATAATGGTAGATGCATATTACCTGAAATGTTCTGTTTGTTTCTGGTGTTCCATACATTTACAGAACGATAGAGGAATTAAACTCTGTCAGTTCTACATAGTTGTAGGAACCAGAATTATGGGTAAAAATCAATCAGAAACTCTAAACTAGTGACTGGTTTAAATATGGAGATTTATGCTACCTCATAATTCATAATTGTGTAACTTTAATCTGTTTCTATTAAAAATAGAATTAAATCAGTAAACACTAGAAAAAAAAACAAAACATGTCTGAAGGAGTTATTAAGTACATGCAGTGCAAATCTATAGATTTGTTGAATTAACAGTGTAGGTATATCTATAGATTTAATATATATGAAAAAAAACTGAATGGAAGACTAACTTCAATTGAGTTAAAGACATTCAGACATAAACAAAGATAAATATGAGTTATTAAACCTGTAACCAAATTTGGCCTAAGAAATAAACCTTACCTCCTTTACTGGAGAAGTCTACTAACTGAATGTACTACTAGAAATTAGATAGAAGCAAATTTATATGAAGCATATGTAAATTATATAAACTGTGAGTAATAATAAGAAATTCACCGATCAGTTCAGTATAAAATGCTAGTGGAAGTATCAGCTAGAGAATAAAACATACTGGACATATTAGAAAATCAAATAATAGATTTCAGGGTCTATTATTAGTTACCTAGTAAGTAATATCTGAGAAATTTAAGTCAAGAGATAGAAGTAAAGGTATGTCACTGGAGTAGACAAATACATATTACCACATAAACTATATTTCAAGAACCAAAAATTTATTATAGAGGTAAATACTCTGGTGAAATAAATAATTACCTACAGTTGTTAAAATAAAAGGTGCAGGAAGCAGAAATACAAGATAAGACTAGTAAATTTATCAGCTCTGTCTAACAAATGGAAGTAGACAGATGCAACAGGAATAAAATTCTTATCATGAGTACCAACATGAACTAGATATTTGAAATCACCAGAGTGTAATATAACTCTCTTCTTGTTAACCAGGAAGGGAATATATATATATGGAATCCATAAGTAAATTTATGAACCAAACGAAATAAATTATGATAATCATGTTCTTCGGACAACTAATTGAATTTAGGTGGTCGCAGTGACCATATCAGTAGAGACTTGGTAATACAGACCCAGTCCAATGAAACCATTATTTTACAGTAGCAAATAGAGAATTTATGAAAGTAAGACCGAATGGTCTGAACAAAAAATATGTACAATAACAATAGGTGAGTATGGTTTCACTTCGACCCATATGTTTTTGATACCAACCTGAAAGCGCAAGGTGAAGCGAAATTAAAACCGAATGAAACACCCATATCGCTGTATCACTGAGAAGGAAATTGGTATGGAATTCGGATTACCTACATAAAACAAGAAATAGTGAGAATACGAATCGATTAACTGAGATGAATGATATCACAAACAAAAACAATAAAAGAAAAAAAATAATAAAGGGTTACCTGGTAGATGAGGAATCCCTTTTTTTTCCAAAAATGACCTGAAACAGAGATAAATGAACAATATTAAAAATTTGAAAACTAGGAGGCTCAAATGCGAATGAGAAAGCCAGGAGTTGAGTAATAAAATCGAATCAATTTCTTGCCTAGGATATGGATTGCTTGTTGTAGAGGAAACAAACAAAATCAACATGTCCACCATTCGAACCACATTCGTAAATTCACAAAAGACGATGAGGAGTAAGCTCCTGTCAAGAAACAATGCAATATTTATGCCTTACATCTTCAATGGGAAGATATACGAAATGTAAGAAGACAGATTGGAATAAACAAAAATCAATACTAGGACCGAAAAATCTCCATGAGAGATTTGTCCAACTGACTCAAAATGAGTTCTCGACAGTAAACGAGACTATATAAAAGAAATATTTTACTTAAACTCAGTTCTCGCACTATCAACAGAGCGTATTACCATGGAGAAATATACATATCAAGGTATAGTGCTCAGGGCGTAAGCCCACAGTAAATTAGTGGTATGTGTAGAAGCTCTTAAATGGGATGAAGAGATAGATACGACCAATGTCTGAGCGAGCCGATGCCTCGTTCCTCCTACGTGCAGGGTCTCGACACTGGGAGATGACCAGAACAACTCAGTGACGAAATAACCACTCGACAATAAAATAGAGATTTATACGAATGTCTCAAATCCAAACCCCGATGAACCATAATGGACAGGAACGATCTCCATCGTCCAAGTGGCCTCAGATCAATGGCCTATACACGGATCGAGTGGGTGAAATTGGAAATTAATACCTGGCCGTTCAACACATAATTACATAGATCCATGGAATCGACTCCACAGTACTTTCACTAAGGTCGTAGGGCCAGCGTGATTGAAAGAGTACTCTGGCATGGAATCTATAATTGAAACACAGATACATACAATGCTACATGTGAATGCCATTAAACCTAACACAATGGAAGGAAATCAACCGAGTTCCATTGAAAAAGGTGACGTGGAAGTTCATATGGGTTGAAATGGCCAAATATTTTGAGCCAAATTTTCCAATGGGACGAAATGAATGCATTGAAAATTTAATACGCCTATCTCCACAGTAAAATCACCATAAATTGAACTGTACGTGAGAAATCAATGATATGATGGTAACGCTCATTCACATTGGAATAGTGGCCGCAAAACCATAACCAATTCATATAAATAACATAAGTCATAAATAGAAATATCCCATTTGATGCATTGAATAAATCGAAATGCAAAACAAGGGTTTAAATCATGGAGTATACGAAGACTAAAGCTCAACGAATCATATACCAACTTAAAACCCATAAGAGTATGCTATTGGACATTAAAACGTAGGTAGTGTTATGTGAACAACGTTAATGAATAGATCGAATTGTGTGGGTAGATGTACTCGTAGATAGAAATACGTAGGAGTAAATGCGACCATATAGCAATGGTATGGGAATAAAATATTGTTATATAAGGGTCATATAAATATATATGTGGTTAACATAAGCCTCCAACATTGTGTGGAGGAGAAAAATAAAATTTTCCATACAAGAGTAATAAGAGGAATAGGAACCCTATTCCATGTCAGATCGTAAGTTGACGAAGTTCAAAAGTAAAACTGAACAACTGTGGCCAAGAGGCTCATGGAAATAAAATATAAATAAACTATAAATAGAAAAAACAAAATTTCGGGTGGAAGAAAGGGATGTTACAAATGGTATCAGAGCTCATGTTACATAAAACTGGTCTGTTGTTTTTGTGCTCACTGTTGTTGTGTGCTCACTGTGTAAATTATTTATTGTTGGCAAAAAAAAAAAAAATTATTACTGATCTGTGTTGTTTAGTGTACAGTGGTGCTGAAACAAAAAAAAATGGAATGGCTGAAGGTGAGGAAATTTATGTCGATCTGTGTGATGATGATAATACACCAGATCCCAACACTCCGGTGATGGCTATGTTGCATAGTTTGCAATGAGAAATGGCTGAGCTAAGAAGCCAGAATGACAGATTGTCATTAGCCAGTGAGGAGCAGGAAAAGCTCATCAAAGAATTAACTTCGCGGAACAGCCAAGAGGGTGAAGGTTCCAGAAAGAGGAAGAATTATGAGTTTGAGGAAGATGATGCTGTTTGGCATCAGTATAAGCAAAAAAAGGAATCACAAGGGGAATTTCAAAAGATCAAACCTCCCTCCTATGATGGGGAAAAGGAGGAATATGTTGAAGCCTAGTTATTGAACATGATTAAGTGTTTCCAAGTATATGAATATGAAAGAAATTTGAAGGCCAGATTAGTTGTCTACCAACTACAAGGTAAGGCTACCTTGTGGTGGGAGGAGACGAAAATGATTCATGTCATTGATGAAAAAACAGTGACTTGGGAATATTTTCAAGTCAAGTTTAAAAACCGCTATCTAAATGAACGTTATTATGATGATAAAGAAAAGGAATTCCATGAACTTAGACTGGGACAACTTACTATTGATGAGTTTGTGACCAAGTTTACCAATCTATTGAGATATGTCCCTTACATTAGGGAAGAGAAGGCCAAGGTACAAAGTTTTTTGAACTATTTACCTACTGTGTACAAAGAGAAGATCGAGTTTGATAACCCAAAAACTATGGATGAGGCAGTGAGGAAAGCTAGATTATGCTACCAGCAGTTTAAAGGAAAGGCTGAGCATGGAAAAGGCTATATAAACAAAGGTGAAATCAAAGGAAAGAAACAGAAACCAGCTTACTTAAAGAATTTTGGTAGGGATCATCAAAGGAAAAAGTTTAATAAACCAAAAGAAAGCCAAACAGCTCAGTCTCAAGTTGGTTCCAAACAATTAGATGGAGAAAATAAGAAAGAAGGCACAGTTAAAATGAGGGAACCTTTGAAATTTTGGGGATGTGGAGAACCTCATCTCTTGAGGGATTGTCCCCACCAAAACATTCAGATGATTATGAGAGGTCGAGAAGCCACCACAATAAATGACATAGCAAGAAATATACCCACTATCAGTGCAACCTTGGAGAATTGACAAGAAGAACATTAAGCTACCATGGTTGAGATGGAAGGTAAGATTGCTAACCAATCTGTTACAGTTTTAATTGATCCAGGTGCTTCTTTGAGTTACATTGGTCCAAAAATTGTAGAAAAATGCAATCTCAAAACTGAAAAATTTCAGCAGTCTTGGTTGGTCCAGTTAGCCACTGGAACCAAGAGGAAGGTAACACATAAATTACCCAAAACATCAATTAAATTAAATGATTTTCAAACAGAAGTGAATTTGAACATTATGCCCTTAGGCTCGTATGACTTGCTGATAGGAATGGACTGGCTGGAAAAGAGAAAGGCTATGATGAACTGTTGGGATAAAACTCTGCAATGCATAGATGAAGAAGGAAAACCTTTTATTCTCAAAGGAAAACCAAAACCCATCTCTGTAAGAAAAATATCAGCACTGCAATTAAAAAGAACAGCTAGGAAAGGATATCAAGTTTATGCAGTACATGTTGAAGAACTAGAACAGCAACATGAAGCAAGTCTGATGGATACCTTGCCAGTAGTGAGAGAGTTTAAGGAAGTTTTTCTAGAGGAGATTCCCCATCTTCCCCCCAAAAGAGAGATTGAATTTTCAATCGATTTGGTGCTGGGAGCAACACCTGTTTCCCGAGCCCCTTATCGAATGAGTCCCCTTGAACTCATGGAACTATAAATGCAATTGCAAGAATTGCTGGATAAGGGTTATATTCGACCGAGTGTGTCTCCTTGGGGAGCACCAGTGCTATTTGTGAAGAAAAAGGATGGAACCTTTAGAATGTGCATTGATTATCGTCAGCTGAATAAGTTGACAATTAAAAACAAATACCCATTGCCTCGTATTGATGATATTTTTTATTAGGTAAGAGGAGCGTCGGTATTTTCTAAGATTGATCTAAGGACTGGTTATCACCAGCTCAGAATTAAGGAGGAAGACATTAGCAAAACAGCTTTTTGAACCAGGTATGGTCACTACGAATTTGTAGTCCTACCTTTCGGTTTAAAAAATGCCCCTGCCACCTTTATTTGCTTAATGAACAGTGCTTTAAACAAGTATTTGGATAAATTTGTACTAGTGTTCATAGACGATATTTTAGTTTACTCAAAAAGTGAGGAGGAGCACAAAGAACACTTGAGGATAGTGTTGCAAACTCTGAAGGAAAACCAGTTGTATTCCAAATTCAGCAAATGTGAATTATATAAGGACAAGATCCAATACTTGGGACATATTATTTCTGAAAAAGGGTTGGCTATTGACCCTGAAAAGATAAAGGCTATTAAAAAATGGCCTGTGCCAACTGATGTTTAAGCAGTGAGATCATTCATGGGGATTGCAGGTTATTATCGCAGATTTGTGGAGAGATTTTCTGCCATAGCATATCCCATAACCTCACTACAAAGAAAGGGTGTCAAATTTGAGTGGACTGAAAAATGCCAAAACAGTTTTGAAAAATTAAAATTAAAACTCACCACAGCCCCTATATTGAAAATTGCAGATCCTGATAAAGAATTTGTTGTGTGTACAGATGCCTGTAGAGAGGGGTTGGGAGGAGTCCTTTTGCAGGAGAATTTAGTTATAGCATATGAGTCTAGGAAACTGAAGACACATGAACAGAACTATAGTGCATATGATTTGGAGTTGGCTGCTGTTATTCATGCCTTGAAGATGTGGCGACACTATCTTCTTGGAAAAAAATTTACATTGATGACTGATCATATTAGTCTTAAATATTTCTTTTCCCAAACTGATTTAAATGCTAGACAAGCCAGATGGCTGTCTTTTTTGAGTGAATTTGATATGGACATAAAACATATCAGAGGGAAAGAAAATAAAATTGCTGATGCTTTGAGCAGAAATGCTTGTCAAAATATAAACAGCATTTGAAGTAGTGCCAAGTTTGATTTAGAGGATCTAGTGAAAAAGGTAGCAGACCAGGATCCAAATTATGAGAATCTACAGGTGAAATTACTAAAGAAGGAGATAGTTGGTTACACTCAAAATCAAAAAGGGCTGATCTGCTATAAAAATAGATTATATGTTCCCAATGTGGAAACTTTGAAAAAATAAATCCTAGATGAATATCACAAAGAGCCGTATGCAGGACATCCGGGATATCAGAAGATGCTAACAGCTTTGAAAAATAAGTTTTTTTGGCTAGGAATGAAAAGAGATGTAGTAGAATATTTAGCTAGGTTCATGGAGTGTCAACTAGTTAAAGTTGAGCATCAGCATCCTGCTGGCCTTTTAAACCCTTTGCTGATTGTAGAATGGAAATGGGACACAGTTTCTATAGATTTTATAACAGGGCTACCCAAAACCAAATACCAACACGATTCAGTGATGGTAGTAGTAGACACTTTAACAAAAGATACACACTTCATATCGGTGAAATATACTTTTGGGACAACCCAAGTAGCGGATGTGTTCCTGAAGGAAGTAGTAAGGCTCCATGGGGTCCCAAAGGTGATTGTTTCGGATAGAGATGCTAAGTTCACCGCAACCTTCTAGAAAGGTTTGTTTGGGGGCATGGGCACCAAATAAAATTTTAGCACTGCATATCACCCACAGACAGACGATCAGACAGAGAGAAAAAATCAGATTTTGGAGGATATGCTAAGAATGTATGTGATGGATAGGCCATCAAAGTGGGAAGACTACTTGCATTTAGCTGAATTTTCCTATAATAATAGCTATCAATCCTCCATTAAAATGAGTCCGTTTGAGGCACTCTATGGAGGGAAATGTCATACACCTTTGAGCTGGAGCCAACCTGAGGATAAGCTAATGTTGGGACCAGATGCTTTACAAGAGATGGAAATAATTTTTAAACAAATACAGAGAAACTTCAAGACAGCACAAGATCGCCAGAAAAAATATGCCAATAAGAAGAGGGTACATTGAGAATTTAAAGTGGGGGAGCATGTGTATTTGCGTATTAAACCCAAAAAGAGCACACTTTATGCTGGAAGTTGTGAAAAATTGGCTCCTAGATATTGTGGGCCTTTTGAGGTGTTAGAAAGGGTGGGACCAGTGGCTTACAAGTTGGCCTTACCACCCCATGTTAAAGTTCATGATGTGTTTCATGTTTCATTATTAAAAATATATATACATGATGCTTCTCACATAGTTGATTGGAATCTGATATAGGTGGAACCGGAAGGGGAGTTCCTTCCAGAGCCGCTTGAAATATTGGAGTGGGAAGAAATTGAATTGAGGAATCGAACGGTAGCAAGAGTAAAGGTGCAGTGGAAGAACTTTACTGATGAAGAAGCTACCTTGGAAAGAGAAGCTGAAATGATGGAAAAATATCCATTTTTGTTTGAAAAATGAACTCTAGTAGTTAGATATCAACACTGAGGACGATGTTTGCTTTCAGAGGGGGAATATGTATCACCCCTAGTTTATGTTTTTCTTTCAAAGCTAGACATTTGAACTTAAATACTAAGGGGAGTGGACCCCAAATGGATACGTATTTTTGTGGATGTAATTAAATATTTCATTATGAAAATTAAATAAAATAATGCTGTGTATATTGACCAAATGAGAATTATGAGATCACTTGCTAAATCCATGAGGATGGATTGAGGCAAATAATTCCCCAAAAATATTTCAAAAATCCTTGAAAGAATTTATTTCTAAATTAGATTTTGAGGAAAATCTAGTTTCCCCAATGATGTGGAGAGTTGTTGGGAAGAGGTAAAAAATCTGGGAAAAGCAGGAAGCAGCTTTGAAAATCCCTAAATAAGGGAAGCCTAGGCAAACAGGAAGAAAAGCAACCTGCAATTCTGGATGCAGAATTAGAAATAGGCTTTGGTGAGCAAAAGCTTAAATAAGCTATTCCTGAACAGATTAGAGGTTGGTCTGGAATGGAAGTTATCTCAGCTCGGGGGTGAGTTCTGGAGAGAGAGGGACTCTACGGTTGGGAGGACTGGTCAAGTACCGAAGTGGTATGCTCACAATGTTTATGAATGATGAAAATTAATTGTTGTTAGGTGTTAAGGTTAATAATGGTAGATGCATATTGCTTGAAATTTTTTGTTTGTTTCTGGTGTTCCATACATTTACAGAACGATAGAGGAATTAAACTCTATTAGTTCTGCATAGTTGTAGGAACCAGAATTATGGGTAAAAATCAGTCAGAAACTCTAAACCAATGACTAGTTTAAATCTGGAGATTTATGCTACCTCATAATTCATAATTGTGTAACTTTAATCTGTTTCTGTTAAAAATAGAATTAAATAAGTAAACACTAGAAAAAAAAAACAAAACATGTGTGAAGGAGTTATTAAATACATGCAGTGAAAATCTATAGATTTGTTGAATTAACAGTGTAGGTATATATATAGATTTAATATGTATGAAAAAAAAACAGAATGGAGGAGTAATTTTAATTGAGTTAAAGACATTTAGACATAAACAGAGCTAAATATGAGTTATTAAACCTATAACCAAATTTTTCCTAAGAAATAAACCTTACCTCCTTTACTGGAGAAGTCTACTAACTGAATGTACTACTAGAAATTAGACAGAAGCAAATTTATATGAAGCATATGTAAATTCTATAAACTGTGAGTAATAATAAGAAATTCACTTATCAGTTCAGTATAAAATTCTAGTGGAAGTATTAGCTAGAGAATAAAACACACTAGACATATTAGAAAATCAAGCAATAGATTTCAGGGTCTATTATTAGTTACCCAGTAAGTAATATCTGAAAAATTTAAGTCAAGAGACAGAAGTAAAGGTATGTCACTAGAGTAGACAAATACATATAACCACATAAACCAGATGTCAAGAACCAAAAATTTATTACAGAGGTAAATATTCTGGTGAAATAAATAATTACCTACAATTGTTAAAATAAAAGGTGCAGGAAGCAGAAATACAAGATAAGACTAGTAAATTTATCAGCTCTGTCTAGCAAATGGAAGCAGACAGATGCAACAGGAATAAAATTCTTATCATGAGTACCAACATGAACTATCTATTTGAAATCACCAGAGTGTAATATAACTCTCTTCTTGTTAACTAGGAAGGGAATATATATATATGGAATCCATAGGTAAATTTATGAACAAAACGAAATAAATTATGATAATCATGTTCTCCGGACAAATAATTGAATTTAGGTGGTCGCAGTGACCATATCAGCAGAGACCTTGTAATACAGACCCAGTCCAATGAAATCATTATTTTACAGTAGCAAATAGAGAATTTATGAAAGTAAGACCGAATGGTCTGAACAAAAATTATGTACAATAACGATAGGCGAGTCTGGTTTCACTTCGACCCATATGCTTTTGATACCGGCTTGAAAGCACAAGGTGAAGCAAAATTAAAACCGAATGAAACACCCATATCACTGTATCACTGAGAAGGAAATTGGTATGGAATTCAGATTACCTGCATAAAACAAGAAACAATGAGAATACAAATCGATTAACTGAGATGAATGATATCACAAAAAAAAATAATAAAAGAGAAAAAATAATAAAGGGTTACCTGGCAGATGAGGAATCCCTTTTTTATTTTCCAAAAATGACCTTAAACAGAGATAAATGAACAATATTAAAAATTCAAAAACCAGGAGGCTCAAATGTGAATGAGAAATCCAGGAGTTGAGTAATAAAATCAAATCAATTTCTTGCGTGTGTTATGGATTGCTTGTTGTAGAGGAAATGAACAAAATCAACACGTCCACCATTCGAACCACATTCGTAAATTCACAAAAGGCGATGAGGAGTAAGCTCCTGTCAAGAAACGATGGAATATTTATGTCTTACATCTTCAATAGGAAGATATACGAAATGTAAGAAGAGATATTGGAATAAACAAAAATCAATATACTAGGACTGAAAAATATCCATGAGAGATTTGTCCAACTGACTCAAAATGAGTTCTCGAAAGTAAACAGGACTGTATAAAAGAAATAGTTTATTTAAACTCAGCTCTCGCACTATCAACAAAGCGTATCACCATGGACAAATATACATATCAAGGTATAGTGCTCAGGGCGTAAGCCCACGGTAAATTAGTGATATGTGTAGAAGCTCATACCTGAATTTTAAATGCAATGAAGAGATAGATACGACCGAAGTGTGAGCGAGCTGATGCCTCGTTCCTCCTACGTGCAGGGTCTCGACACTGGGAGATGACCAAAACAACTGAGGGACGAAAGAACCACTCGACAATAAAACAAATATTTATACGCATGTCTCAAATCCAAACCCTGAAGAACCCTAATGGACAGGAACGATCTACATCGTCCAAGTGGCCTCAGATCAATGTCCTATACACAAATCGAGTGGGTGAAATTGGAAATTAATACCTGGCCGTTCAACAGATAATTACATAGATCCATGAAATCGACTCCACAGTACTTTCACTAAGGTCGTAGGGTCAGCGTGATTGAAAGAGTACTCTCGCGTGGCATCTATAAGTGAAATATAGATACATACAATTCTGCGTGTGAACGCCATGAAAGCTAACACAATGGAAGAAAATAAACTGAGTGCCATTGAAAAAGGTGACGTGGAATTTCAAATGGGTTGAAATTTCCAAATACGTTGAGCCAAATTTTCCAACAGGATGAAATGAATGCATTGAAAATTTAATATGCCTATCTCCACAGTAAAATCACCATAAATTGAACTGTACGTGAGAAATCAATGATATGATGGTAATGCTCATTCACATTGGAACAATGGCCAGAAAACCATAACCAATTCATATAAATAACATAATTCATAAATAGAAATAGCCCATTTGATGCATTGAATAAATCGAAATGCAAAACAAGGGTTTAAATCATGGAGTATATGAAGACTAAAGCTCAACGAATCATATACCAACTTAAAACCCATAAGAGTATGCTATTGGACATTAAAACGTAGGTAGTGTTATGTGAACAACGTTAATGAATAGATCGAATTGTGTTGGTAGATGTACTCGTAGATAGAAATATGTAGGAGTAAATGCGACCATATAGCAATGGTATGGGAATAAAATATTGTTATATAAGGGTCATATAAATATATATGTGGTTAACATAAGCCTCCAATATTGTGTGGATAAGAACAATAAAATTTTCCATACAAGAGTACTAACAGGAATAGGAACCCTATTCCATGTCAGATCGTAAGTTGATGAAGTTCGAAAGTAAAAATGAACAACTATGGCCAAGAGGCTCATGGAAATAAAATATAAATAAACTATAAATAGAAAAAAAAAATATTCTAGGGTGGAAAAAAGAGATGTTACAATTAATGTAGAAAATATTAATTCATCATTCCTTCATACATTCTCTTGGGAGAAAGGTATTGTGATACAAATGATTCCTTGGCAGCAGTATGTTGATTGAGGGCTTGAGGTGGAAAACTGTAAAATGATTATGTGCAATTGAGCCTATGGTTGGGTGGAGAGTTTTCCCAAAAACTTTTTTACAGTTAGTAGGATTCAAAAGACATCTAAATTAGAAAGCACAAGTAAGGAATATCGTCGCTACAGGGCTATGATGGGGGATGGACGACTCAGTGGGAGTTCGGATGTGGATATTACAGTGTTCATCTATTCCCATGCTACGAAAATCACCGATTATGGCTATTTGGACCTCTCCTTCCATAGGCAATGATGTCTAGGACAGATTCGTTATGAGGAAGGGGCACTCTTCATTCCATTTTCAGATGTCTCCAATCATTTGATGAATATGATAAAGACAATGGTGAAGAGGTGACCTTTTTTCAAAATCCAAAGATCTTTGGAATAATGTGAAGCGGGAGGATTTTTTAGCAGCGAACCATAACCAACAGTGCTCGATAATATTTCTTCAAGGATGAGTTTTGGTAGCTATCAGTCCCCAGATCTAATAACCCCCTATATCTAGCTACATATCACTCTCCTCTCTCGGAAAACCATGCTTCTTTGTGTTTGCTCTTCATATTTGCTGAAAAACCTTTCTTATGACCTTGAACTCAGGTTCGGGATTCCATCTTCCCTTCAACGATTTCTCTATGGAGGTAAATAGCTAGAGGATTCTTTTCCGCTCTGATTCTATAATATTGAAAAAGATGCTACTATGGTTTTAAACCTTATTCTTTTGAGGAGGGGTAGTAGGTTAGTCATATTCTGCTCATGCTTTCTCTTAAAATTATTTTTTCCATGTAAAACCTCCCAAGAAAGCTACTCAACCCTCTCAAGCTCCCAAGCCTTTTTTGGTTGATAAATTGGAGGATGTACCTTCTGTAGAAATTTCCCACATGGCACTTGAAAACCAGTTTCAAATTTATGCAAAATCTGCCATTATCTACAGATTCAATAGATTATTTCCTGGCATGGAAAATATCTACCAATGTTTTCACTCTACATGGACCAATAACAGTAAGGTTATTTTTTTGTCAAAGAGTTTCCTTATAGTGGTGTTTTCTTTCAATGAATATTATCAAAAAGCCTTAATCGATTGTCCATGGTTTTCGGGAAAAGTAGGTTTATTCCTCACCCCCTGTTTACAGAATTCAACCCTTATACAATATTCATCACCAAGCTTCCTATTTGGGTCAGGCTTCCAAATTTACATGTTCACTTATAACACTTTTCTGTCTTTTAATGAATTGGAAACTCTCTAGGTCTCTTTCTAGCAACAAATCCTTCTAGGGGGGAGAAGGAAATTTACACTTATGGTAGAATCTATGCCGAAATTGACATAAGTAAACGTATACCTAATCAAATCAATCTCAAATTTGGTGATTTCCATTGGAAACAACCCCTGGACTATGAGAATATCTCTTTCTGATGTCATCACTGCCATCAAACATGCCATCCTCAGAACTCCTGTACTATGTTTCTCGCCCAAAAGAAGAGAAGCAATCACAAATCCAACTCTAAAAGCTAGAAACCCTGTGATCCGCCTCCCATGAATGACATTGAGTCCTTTAGTTCAACTGAGCATCAGATTGAAGTAGATGCGGATCTAGCAAAACATGAGGAGGATAATCCCTTGGAAAATCCTGTGGGGCCCAATGTTTCTTTGGGTGCTTAGAAGCGAGCACTTGAGTGGTCCTCCTCTGACTCAGATAAGGAGACTCTAACTTTAGTGAAAAATAGCCTTCAAGTGGTTTAAGCCCACCTACTCCATGACGGTTGGGTTAAAGTTACAAAAAAGAAAGGAAAGCAAGGTTTTATTGAGGATTTATCCCATTCTGGGTAAATTCTTGTGTCTCTCTCTTATGGTTCCCATGTTTCTCTTCATTCTCCTCTATGTTTATTTCTTGTATGCTTTTTGGGACCGAGGTTGATATTTTATCATTTCCAGCTTCCTCGCTATCTAGTCTCTCTTGATTGTAACTCTATTTTGTACTATATGATTTTTTAATAGAATCAATCTTACAAAAAAAGATGTGGAAAGTATTATCATTCTTCGTGATCACATATTAAAGATTGACATGAATAAACACTCACTCAAGTTTAATTATAAATAATATGAGATCAAAAGTTAATTTTTACCAACCCAAATAAATAAATAAATAAATTGAACATTTCAAAAAAATCCAGAAATATTATAATGTCGTGGATTTAAAGTCCTTAATGATCACTGATATAATGCCATTGAGATAAGGTACTTAATTTTTATTAAATAAATTAAATGTTTATGGATTTATAATTCGTTATACTTAATTAAATAAAATTTTAAAGGAAAATAAATATACTAATCGAGCAAGAGTGAAAATAGCAAGAATATAAAAATATCCTTACAAACATGAACTATCTAGGAATAATAAAAATTGTGTGATTTTAAATGACAAAATTTCACTCACATACTAGTGATAACATAATCCATATTAAAAAATAACCCTCGAGGATAATTATATCGAGTAATATCCACATTAATCATAACAATAATCAATCTTTATTGAACCTAAACCAATTTTATTAACATAAAATTTCAATTTCTTATATGCAGTCATGGTCTAAGTTGTGTATCACCATGCATTTTCAGTGAGAAAAATTATCACTGTCAATTCAAACAATAAAGGTGTGAAATTGAAACCATATTAAACTTAGCAATAATAGAGATCTTAATGTTACAAATAAATACAATCATTGAGGAACACAATGTCTCATGAGTGCCACAATTCTATACATGAAATTCCACCGGGCTGTGTTAGATGACATTTCTTCGGATGCTACTAGATGATATTGTAAAAATTCTCTCATAATGGCTTAGAGGATTTACTTAGCCCCAAAAAATGTCATGGGATTCACCATAAAGTCAAGAAAATACAGAAAACAGATCATTCCCAATGAGAAAACAAACATGTGTACGGGGCCAGAGATCCACAACAGAAGTGGGAACAAAATGAAATTATCCATAAATATGAGAAATTTCTCCCTCTAATTACCTCCCTCTCAACGTAATATTTAGGGAAATATTAGCTTGGTGTGATGATTAGAAAACTCACGTGAATGTAATAGTGAGCACATTTTACATAATACATGAAGGTTGCCATGAAAAAAAGTAGCAGTCTCGCATATTTAAGAGCGAAGGACAATACGGTGCCAACCATGGAACTAATCATTAGTGAAAGACTTTCCAAATAGAAAGCAACAAATTTTAGGTTAGTTTCTTCTTTTTATTCTTCATCTAAATTCTAACATTAAAATATTATTAGACACCTTGTGCAAAGTAAAATTAAAGAGGGCTGTAAAAGCGGTCTCTAATAGAGTTTCCTTGGCTTTACACTCTGCCAAAAATCTCATGACATCAAAACCTGTTTTTTTTTTACCTTAAGTCTAAAGTTGCCACACAGTCGTCGCGCTCTTGGAATCCATCATCATAACTCAACCTCCCAATCCCAGCATGAGAAGATACACACATATCTTGTGTGAATAAGGTTTGACAAAGAAGAGATGGTGTTGTTGCCACCATGAGAAGAGTCGTTGGCCCACCATTTTCCACAAGAAACAGAGATCTACACTAGTTGCACCAAAGAGCCAAAAAGAGATTTAGTCTTTGCTGCACAGGTCATGTGATCTACCACAGTCACCTTGCTTTTATAATTCCAACTCCCATAGACCTCTCCGCTATGGCCAACCACCAGTGAAAAGGTGAAGCCCTATCAAGGTGTGAGGCAGGGATGGAGGGGGACAAGATTTCTCATGTGTTGTCTTTCCCTCAACACCCAATTAATATTAGGGAAATCTTCATTTCCCTGTATATTTTATTTTAACCAGCGTTAGTTTATATCAAAATTTCATGTAAGTTTTATACCATGTATTTTGTGGTCAATAGTCTATCATAACCTAAGTACATATCTATAGTAAATGACATAGCAAATCTATGTTTTCACAGAACAAATTACAAAAGAAAATGGGAAATTTCTCATACAAATCTCTTGCGAATAAGGTGAAATAAAAAGGTGTTGTTTTATCCACCAGGACAAGAGCATGCAAGGTGACCATTGTAAACGATCCAAAGTGGAGATACTCAGCTATGCCATGAAAGAACCTGGAAGAGGTTCAATCTCCACTCCATAACCCACATGATCCCCCACAGTTGGCATGGCTCTACACTACCACCACCTAATAGACCCCTTCCATATGGCCAACCATTAATAGGAAGGTCGGGCTCCACTAAGGTTCTTATGTATATGAAAACTCTATTCTAGAGGGTACCTTGTGGGATAATTTGTTGCATTTTGTACAATTAACAGGTAGCCGAAGACAACACAAAACATTATTTGGGTCGATGAGAAGTACCTTCAAAGAGGAGAACGAACCATCTTTCCATGGATTTCTAGAGAACATAGCACGAAATTTGTGAATCACGAGAGAACCAGGAAATAAATTTGTTGGAAGAAGGACTGAATAGCCACATAACCGAGCAACAAATTTTCGGGAAGAAGCGCATGTGAAAATAAATGGATGTTGACCCTACGAGGATATCATTACATGGAGTAAGGGTTGTATTCATTTTTTTCCCTAATCGTTAGTCTTTTTGTCTTTTTGCTAATTATTAGTTTTTTTTTAACTATTAGTTTTGTTGATAATTATTAATCTCAGGACACGCCATTCTTCAATCATCTAACACTCAATCCAACATTGCAGACCAATGCAGAGTGGAAGCTAAGGGAGTTCTCCTGAAAGAGAAATGCCTTACAACGTAATTAGTCCTTGATTTAAATATAAATCCTTGAGTTTAATTAATTAATAATAATTAATATAAGATATATAAGAAAATAATAGCATTTATATTAATAAATAAATTAAACTACTACTACTACTTATATTAATAATAATAATAATCATAATAATAATAATTAGTTAATTAATTATTATTTGATAAATAAAAATAATAATAATAATAATTAGTTTTTAGTAATATTAAATAATTAGTTAATTAGAATTATTATTATTATTATTTATTAATTATTTATGAATTAATTAATTATTAATAATGAATTAATTTTTTTTAATGATTTAATTAAGTAATTATTTAATGAATTAATGAATTAATTAATTATTAATAAATTTTTTATAATATTTTTTAATTAATAAATATATTAAATTTAGTTAACAATATAAATAATATTATTAATTAATAATAATAGTAATATTTATTAATAATAATCATCATAATAATCATAATGAAGGTGTATTCATACAAACCACTTTTAGTAATGTGGTTGTGCATGGGATTGATATACACCTTCGACCTATATCAACCACATTTACTAATGTGGTTGTACTATTTTATTTTAATAAAATAATCTAACATCCTATTACCACATGTTAAGTATTTTTTTGGAAACATCACAATTAAATGAGGATTAAAATACTTATATTCTTTTAAAAAAATACTTAAAAATTATTTAAATTATTAGGAAACAAAATCAATTAATAATAGTAATAATATGTTAAGCTAATTCACATTATTAGAATTTTACTTATATTTGATGCCACTTATTTTATATAAGAATTAAGTGCATAGTAATATTTTATTATGGATTTTTTTTTAAAGTTATTTATATATACTTCATAAGAATAAAAATATCATATTGATGATATAAATTGGGTGTCATTTATGATTTCATTTGAAAATATAGAAACGAGTTTACTTTAGGAATTATATTAGTAATAAGTAACGAATCTAAGGCCCGAGCCCTTTATAAAAGAATGAGATTCTTTTCAAAGCTCAATAATTAAATGAAATTATCATAATAGGTGATTTCACGACTATCCTTCATGTATTAAAAAAAAATATTAATTACTTAATTTCCTTTAATTTGTTCAGTCTAGAGGAAGAAATAGGAGATAAAGGATTTTAGTGCAACATTCTTTCACATGTTTTATCATTGGAATGGACCAGCAGATGTTAAGAAACCTAAGATACAAGGATAAATCTATGGAAATGTGTAGTAAATGGGAGCACACTATTTTGTGTCTCCCTTGGCATTATGGCCACCTTATGCACGAGAATTATCTTTGGTGACATAGTGAGATATAGTCTCAGATTATTTTCTCTACCACTCTCATATGTGAATTAGTTTGTGTAGAAAGAAATAAACTAGCAATTGCACCGGGAGGTGCAAAGGAACGCTGAAAGGAAACCTTCTAATGATGTAAGGGGGGCAAAACAGGTAGATGTTGAGTTAATTCTTCTCCAACTCCTCCTAGGAGAACAGAGGAAGAAGAATAAATGGCATCCAGGGACTGAAATCAACCGAATTCACTATCATGCCGTCTCTGGTAACATAGCAATGGAATGTAGCCTTTCAGGAGGGCGTATACTTGTTATTGCTTGGGGTTATGGTCTAAGAAGTTCGAACATCAAAATATAATGAGAGGATATTGCCTTTTAATATATTTTACAAGGGGAGGATTTCTATTAATATTCAAGCACTTTATAAAAGAGAGAGATAGTCTCTGTGCATTATTTAAAGGATATTAAATTGTTTTTATTATTATCGAATAAATTAAATGTTAAAAGTAATTAAACAATATTTAAAGTTTGAATTTATATATTTATTCTATTTTTAATAATTACATGCTACGATAAGAAAAGATTTCAAAACCAATAAAAAAATAAGAAAAATAAAAATAAAAATTAATTAAATAAATAAATAAATAGAAATAAAATAAAATAAAGATATAATTAAAATAAAAAATAAAATAGATAAAATAAATAAATAAAATAAAATAAAATAAAAATTCAATTCTTAATTACAAAAACAAGAATAAAATAAATAAATAAATAGAAATAAAATAAAATAAAGATTAATAAATAAATAAATAAACAAACAAATAAATAAAAATAAATAAAAATAAAATTACATAAATAACAAATTAATAATATTAAAATTAGAAATTCATATTTTTATTAAAATAAATATAAATATTTAAAAATCAAATTATAAAGTTTGATTATTTGGTTTACTTTTTCCTGGCATTGTGTGATCAAAATGGAAGGCATATCTCACTGGATTTTAACAAGCGCACCTCAAATAAAATGCATAATTCATGAATCTTACAAAGACAATGGCTCCATGAACCAATATGGACCACTTGTAGACTCAATTGGTGGACTTGCGCACAAGAGAAATCCAAATACAGGAATATTCCGTATAAACAAGAACCAATTATGAGCAAGATGATCTTCTTTAACATGTGGCTGAATTATATGATTAAACAATTAGATAGGTATTTGTTATATTGATAATTTGAGATAATTATAAGTAATTATATTTGAATGTCCTTTTATTCTAACGAGACTAGTAAAAAGAACAACAGTGAAAACATAATAAAGAATTTCATTGTATTGTCTACAGAAATAGAGACGTAATGAGAAGAGATCTATGTAATAAAAATAATATGATGATTGTTTAATAGCTTGAGAAATTGTGTTAATGAGGAGATCTATATATAATAAAAATAATATGATGGTTGTTGAATAGCTTGAGAAATTTTGTTTGAATTTATCCAGTCAACTTAAGATTGCAATTGTGATTTCATCGATATAATTTTTTTCTATTTTATCTTTTGCAATATGCATCACAAGCACACTTCATGTCATTCCACTAGAAGATGCTATCACCAAAATCACGTCACTTTGGTCAAGCATGTATGAATGTATAATTAAATGTGTTAACTGAATGAAAATATACCCATTTTACAAATTACAAATTAGTAATTAAATGTGTTAACTCCATTTTACAAATTAGTTATTAAATGTGTTAACTGAATGTAATTATACTCATTGATTAAATGTGTTTACCGAATGTAACTACACATTTTACATTTTGATATGAATTAACCAGCATTTTTCCAAACTAAGTTAACATATCCTCACCATATCTGGATCCTGGCTTTTCAAAATCTGGCAGATCTATAATCTGGATCTGTGTCCATATCATGCCTCCTGCTAACTTAGTTACCATATGATGCTATTCTAGGTCTGGTTACTTCCTTCTTGCTCACTTTTGACAAATAAACAAGCTAGGAATTGACATATGTTTTAAGGTTTGCCTAGGACACACTAATAAACGACTTAAAATTTAAAAAATATATAGGTGTATAGCACAACATACTTGAAAAATGAAAACTAAATAATGATTTCTCTCTGTTAATTCCACTGGCATCCACAATGGAACTTCTTTGCACTTGCTAAAAAGTTTGACTTGCCTATTACTATATATAAAAGGTAGGATTAACAGATCAGACGATTAGACGATGTAAGTTTGTCATTACTGAATAATGCTACAAGGAAACAAGATAAATAAATATGACAAACCTTCTAGAGAGATAGAAAGAGGAACCCTTTTTCACTGTCGGTAAAAGCTGCAGTGAAGACATGTTGGTGAAATTGACTATTTATTGTGATGCTGAAATAACTAATCTTTATAAAGGAAAATCTCTCCTAAGAGGCTTTATGAAACATGTGCCAGTGTTCTCATAAGATATTCACACTGGAAATGTAACTCTCTCCAGTTTCTGCAGTCACAAAACCTCAGTCATGAATTGAGATCAATGTAATTCTGTTATGTGAAAAAAGATGCAATGTGTAGAGACAGCAGATCAGTGTAATTCTGCTATGGTTAAAAAAATGTTGTGTGTAGAGACAGCACAAAAGAAGGAAAAATAACCAGATAAAGCCTGAACATTATGATGATATTCTTCATTGAAAACTTAGTCCCCGTACAGTCAATGCATATGGCATTTTTTGCAAAGTAATTTCTACGTCATTCCAGCGTCCATTCTTGATAATTAGAATTTAGCATTACTTGTTCCAACTCATGCTAAGCTATAATAACTATCTTGAAACACTCCAATTCAAATATTCATACCTAAATGTAAGGAAAAGGAACCCATTTTTTTTAATAGCATGTGTAGTATTTTACTATGCATCATAAGTATCCAAACACTGCAAGTTCTTATGTACTCTCTATAGAGTGCTGACAATCGAATTGTGCAAATTAGAAATGCCCCACCTAGATCAGATGGCACTAGACATAAACCGTTTTTATTAATAGGCAAAAATGGAATCTGGCCAGTACCAGAAAGGCATTTTCATTCTCAGACGTTTGTGAAATAACCCAAAATGGAGAGCATACTCATGTAAAAGCCCGGCAACATTGCACATAAAGCATACTCATGCAATAGTCCGACAACATTGCACATAGAATGGTATAATAAAGATTCTTATCTTGGCTGAAGCAATGAAAATATAAACGATTTTGTTAACAGGAGAAAGAAGAATTCAGCGAGTGATTAATGATCAGTTTCCCTCTCAGAAAGTCGTGAAAGAATCCAATAACCAATCACTGGAAAGCACAACCATGTGAGAACCTAGCAGTGTGACACCTAGACTGGTCCAATCAAGTTTCCCCTTTTGGATGAAGCAATGGAGACATAAATCATTTTCATTAACAGGTAAAAACGGAATTCGGATGGTGACAACCTATCATTTTCATCTCATAAGGCCATGAAAGAACCCGGCACTCACTGGAAAGCATAACCTAGAACCTAGCGGAACACCTAGATCAGTAAAGGCGCGATTGCTCATTTGGCCAAAGCAATGCAGCAGATTGTAAGTTCATGTAGGGTAGAAACACAACATCAGCTTCAACACTGACAACAATTTCATATTAGACTAGATGCAGCAAATTGGAGTTCCTCTGTCTCAATTAGGTTTCACTTTACTCTGCTCTATTGTGTATTAGGTTTATGAGGTCTTTATATATGTGTGTGTGGATGTATATATTAAGTTACCTTGCCCATTAGATGGGAAGTACCAGGTGATCAACCTTTCCCACTGAGCTTGACTTTGAATTTACCATAAGAACCACTGCTGGCCCTGCTCACTGACTTTGAATTTGAGTAGCCTATTTTCGAAATAATTCAAAGTTGCCCCACTAAATTCCCTACAAAGAACAATAACTCGGCGGATGGCCAAAAGAGACACCAAGATCTGAACACGCCGTTGAAACTGACCACTCATCTATACATCCTCTCCAAACCAAACCCGATACTGGAAACACACATATATAAGCCCCGTTGAGGCCTGAAACCAAGACCGCATGCATGGAACATCAAAGACCTACATCGCGATATCCCAATTGGGTCATATATCCCCCACATACCCAGTTCTCCGGTCATAACTCTCAGCAAAACCCATGTCCATTCCTATCACTATGCAAACTGATTTGCCTCGCTTTGATGCAAAAGCCTTAAAGCAATATGCATGTATCTTCTACCCGAAACATTAAAAGGGTTTCTGCAAGCAAACAACTCTGCTTTCTGATTCAAATTGAACTATACAATAGCATAATTTATGAGGAATTGAGATCTTAGTGAAATACATTATATAATTTTGATGAAAAGTACCTCAGAAGGGAGAATTCGTGAACGATTTCTGCAAATGAGCAAATCCTCCTTCTTTAGAAAGAATCAAACATTTCTACTCTGCAGCTCTGGATATGCTCTCAATAATATACGTATAAATATACGCAATTGTCAAATAATTAAAGAATTCGTGCACGGGGCGCTGATTTGGCTTCTGGCTCAAGGTCTGCTGAGACTGCTTGTGGTTCGGCGCTGATTTGGCTTCTGGCTCAAGGTCTGCTGAGACCGCTTGTGGAAAACAGGCAGGCAATCCAACATCAAAACCCCACTGCAGTTGTAGCCGAAATCAATCCATACATACATACATATAGAAAGACGTAATAAGGTCAGAGCCGAGCCCAGCCGAGCAGAATTTGTTAGCATGGAACCACATCTAAAACGATGAAATACATAAACAGCAGCTGCTGCTGCTTATGAATACAACTCCATTAAAAAACCCTCCTTCACCCTGACAAAAAAATTGGTTACAGAGCATGAAAATGTTATGCCATGGCTGTAGGCTTCACAACAGCCGAAGTGGGCGTTTCAGGATTCGATAGCGAATCCCCAGGCCCTGCGGCCTTCACCATTATAGTGTGCTTGTTAATTATTCAAGATTAGTAAGTAACCCTAACGACTCGTTACCAGCAAGCAAAACCTGCAGCCTACTGCGTCAGGTGTCCATCGCGGGTTTCGAACTCGGACCGGGCCTAGTGTCAATATTCAGGCATTACATGCGTGATCTTTCCCTCTTCGGCAGCGTATCCCTGCTCCGTCACGCGTAACCAAATGCAAACCGCTGTAAAGCTGACGACCAGGCTGAGCATACCGCTTCCTAGACCGATCCCCACAATGGCCATCACAGAGAGCCCGTGGCTCTTGGGCGTCGGCAACGGGTATCCATACAATTCCTTGTTTCCCACGAAGGAACTTACATTAAAGCGCGGCAAAACCCCACTTTTGTTCACAAGCGATGGCGGTATCATGCCCTGTAGCTTGTTCTTTGAAACATCGAAAGCACTCAGCCTCGTCAGGAGCCCCAGCTGCGGGGGAATGTTGCCCGTGAGCCTGTTGTCGTGGAGATCTATGACATTTAGATAAGTGCAGAGGATTAACGACGGGGGAATCGGACCCGCAAGCTCGTTGACAGAAAGATTCAGGACTGCAAGATTGACCAAATACTGGAGCTCCGTCGGGATCTCGCCGGTTAAACAGTTTGCAGACAAGTCGAGGGACTGTAAATTGGTGCAGTTGGAAATAAAAGGCGAGATTGTCCCGCCAAGGCCGAATCCCGCGAAGCTGAGCTTGAAAACCCTTTCGTTATTGCAGGTCACGCCTTTGAGGTCCGAGATGGTGTCGTTGCAGGGGGTTTTGATCTTGTCTCCGGTCCACTGCGTGATCTTGTGAGCTGAGCACGAGCAATGGGAGAGCGAGCATGCTGGGCGACAGGATTTCAGGTGAAACAACGAGGTAAAAGCAGACGCCTGTGCGCTGGTAAGAGGAGCAGCCGGCAAATGGCACGTTTTCAGTGGTTCGAAGAACGATGAGAACGCGCTCTCATTGGCTCAGCGAAAAATGACATTCGGAAAGCCAACAAAGGGAACGCTTTCAGCGTAAAAATGGCTTCAAATCGGTTAATCGTTGTTATGTTTTGGTAAGTGGTTTTAGAAGGGAATTTTATAATTTTAATTTAATCATTAATAACAAAATTTAATAATTATAAATTAAATTGATAGAGAATTCTAGATTAGCATTGTCTAGACATGTTATTCGTCTAACCAACGCGATAACGGATGGTCTTTCATGATGGTTGGAGCAACTATTTGAAACTTTGGAAGCATCACAAGTCCACACAATGCTAATGTCGTAGAGTCTCCAATGACTCATATAAATTAAATATTAAAATTTATTTCAAAATAGTTATTATTTTTTTTCTATTAATTAAATTGATTAATTAAAAAAAATCACATAAAATGAATATGTGATATTGATGAGTTATAAAATTATAACCACTAATAAAAATCTTCATAATAAAGTGAGGGTGAATTTTTATAATTGAAAATCTTGTTACTTATTTTTTTTCAAAAACTATATATGTTTAACCATCGGTCTAAAGAAAGACTTTAAACTTGAATTAAGCAAATATCGTTAGCTTCAAGCCTAGATACACATACATGAAATTAAAGTCCCATCGCCTTGCAACACGACTGCAACCAACCACGAAGACCCAAAGCCAAAGACCTAAAGACCTCAAGTCCAAACATTAACCAGGGAACTCAAGACCCACAACCAAATGCAATTAAAAAAAGAGACCCATACCCAGTGTGCTTGACTTACCCTACCGTCCTTTCGGGCTTGAAGACAAAAATTATAAGACCCTACACCTAAATTTGACACGATATAGATGCAAACAAACTAAAATCAACATGCAACGAGAGAACACAACTTGGAGCATCACGAAGGACAATGTAATAACGCTCGCCTTACCCGCAAACCTCCACAAAACAATGAACCATTCTCTGGGGAAAAAGGCCAAGACGTATGCCACTTTCCACGGACCTTTGCAATAACTCCTTAAGCCGGAAGAGAAAAATCTTACGGGTGGGGAGGTCGAGTTTACCCTCACCTCCATATAGACTCTCAACAATGCAACTTGAGACCACCATGCTCCCACAATTAATAAACTAGCCCACTTTTGACCTTGCACGCACTAAAATGTTGTGTTGGCAATGACTTAAATGCCCATCACCTCCAATGGGGTGGCAAGCGTACTCATCAAAGCTTATGCACTTCTACAATAACACCCCAATATGGGAATTAAAAAATTACAATTTCACCATTAAGTATATCATTGCAAAATTCCAAAAAAATCAATGTTTAAGAATTTTTCTTATTTGAGTGATTGTATTTTCACTTATTATTGAATTTTGATGACTATTTGGAAATGTTTAATTTTTAATTTATTATGTCTTGTGGTTTTTTTACATGTAATTAAAAGATTTGTTTTGTTATGAATGATTAATTTTTTCGTTAATAGGAAAAAGGATATGTTGACTCCGACCACTACCACTATATCACTTATGCGGGCACTCCTTGCCCAATATAAAGCTACATGTTAACATCCCAAGAATTTGAACATGAGACTTTTTGTACTCACATTTACTTTACATTGTCGGGAACTTACCCCAGAGGAACTTACCAAATAAACTACCCAAATAAAATAAAATAAATCAATATTTCAATTATATATATATTAAATATAAATTTCTTTATATAAATTTATGTTTTAATTAGATATATAGATATAAATTCTCTTATATAGATTTATGTTTGTTAAAAAATGTTTGATACTTTAATATTTTACTAATTGAAATCACTAACCTAATAAATATTGTTAAAAAAAGTTTTTGATACTTTAATGTTTTACTTATTTGTAATTGAAATCGCTAACATAATAAATATTGCTATAAGAAACTTGATGGCATTAGAGGTATTTGTTTAAAAAAGGGAATTGAAACTTGTAAGGTGGTAAGTGAACTTGATAGGTTTCTAAATCAACACAACCACAAACATTGGAATTCTAAGAAATGTTGGGTACTATCCATGGTTATTTGGGTATTGATGAAGATGTGTTAGGTGTCTAGAATGGAATGAGGAAGCTAATAAACATTGTTAATGGTGCCATTATAAGCTTCTACAACAATAAATATAGACTTTTTATGAGTTAGTTTAAACAAACATATTTTTCAAAGCTAAGGGTAATGTTATATTTGCTAATAGGAATTATCTTGCCAAGGTGAGGCATCCCCGATTGGCGATGGTCATGTGATTGAGGACTTTGGTCCCTTGAGGTTTTGTATTCAAATCCTCTCTAGATGAAAATTGTAATCATATGAAATATGTAATATAATACCAGACCTACAAAAAATATATATATACATGATAGGAAGTATCTTATTTATTTTTTCACTATGATGATTGTTCAAAATTTTAATATGAAGATGATTGTTAAGATTTATAAGTAGACTTAAATATGAAGATGAAGATGTTGGTTTGGGCAAATGGGTTCTATATTCTACTAGAAATGTTTGTCAAGTGTTTTACAAAATATTTGCAAGATAAGATTTTAATGAAATCTTTATTTGCCAAAAAGTTTGATATATGACAAGTTTTTAACAAAATGATTACAAGTAAATTGTTTGAAAAAATCTCTAATTGACAATTTTTGTATCATGTGGACTTAAATAAAAAGACATGATTTCAAATGACGATAAAATATTTATTTGAAAAAATATGTAAACGTATATGGATGAGTTATAATAATTATGTTGTGGATTTAAGCGAGAAATTGGAGCACAAGTTGGGGATTCATATTGGTGTTAATGGTAAGATTTATGAGTTTTTATGATGATAAAAATAAATTTAGTAATGATAATAACAATTCTATTAATAATTTTAACAATAATAATATTATCTCTAGTAATAAAGTAGTTAATCTTTCGAGCTTCTCCTTTGATTCGTCGGTTTATAGGCTTTTAGAAAAAGGCTTTAATTTTGCCCTTGCTCTGAGGAAAATCCCGGTTCATGATATTATTTGCGATATTGAATTTGGCATCAGGGACTTACCAGATTCTTCTAAGGACATTATAAGGCAAGATTGTGCAGTCATTTTAAGGAAGGCCAAGCCCCCTAAGAGTAACCTCAGTAAGTCGAAATTTGAAGCCTTAAAATCCTTAAATAATAATAAGGATATTGTTGTTCTTAAAGCGGACAAAGGAGGTGCTGCTGTTATTCTTAATAAAGAGGATTATAGGAAGAAAATGTTAGACCATTTAGAGAATAGTGGGAGCTACAAAAAACTTTCTAAGAATCCCCTGAAAAAGGTTTCAAGAGCTGTAGCTGAGGCTATCAAGTCAAGTAGGTCTGTGGGTTCTCTTAGTAAGAAGTTGATTGAAAGCAACCCCCTTACTCCTATAATCTATGGTCTCCCAAAAATCCATAAGGATGGTGCTCCTCTTCGACCCATTGTTAACACCATTGGGGGTCCAACTTATCTCCTTGCTAGGTCTTTAGCCTCTAAGCTGAAGCCTCTTGTAGGTCGTACTGATTCCTTTGTTAAAGACTTTGCTTCTTTTGTAAGTGAGTTAAAAGTTGTTGATTTGGGACCTCAAGATAGGTTTGTTAGTTTCGATGTTGTCTCTCTTTTCACCAATATCCCTATTAAGGAGGCCATTGGTGTCATTAATCGGATTACTGATCCTGACACTGCCTTTTTAGTTGAGATTTGCTTAACTTCTACTTTCTTTAGTTTTGAAGGAGAGTTTTATGAGCAAACCTGTGGTGTTGCTATGGGTTCTCCCCTTTCTCCGGTTGTTGCTAATCTCTTTATGGAAGATTTTGAGTCCAAGGCTCTTTCCTCGGCTCTGCACCAACCGAAGCTTTGGAAAAGGTTTGTAGATGATACTTGTGTCGTATGGCCTCATGGTAGGGAAGAGCTTGATCATTTCTTCATTCATCTTAATAGTCAATCTTCCTCCATAAAATTTACCATGGAGTATGAGGTGGATGGGAGCCTTCCTTTCCTTGATGTTCTTATTTGTAGGAAAGAAGATGGTTCTTTCTCTCATCAAGTTTTTCGTAAAAAAACCCATACTGAACAATATCTTCGGGCTGATTCTCATCATTTTCCTGCTCAAAATTTAGGTGTCCTCAATACCTTAGCCACTAGGGCATTGAGAATCTCTGATGAGTCTCACTTAGAGGGAGAAAAGACCCATCTCCTTAATGTTTTTTGTTCTAATGGTTATAGTAAGTCTCAAGGTCGTAAAGCTTTTCTTAAAGCTGAAAGAGGCTTCTTGGTTAAAAATAAAAAATCCTAATCAATGGTCCTGCAATGTAAGGCTTCCTTTCATTCAGGGTACCACTGATAGGATTGCTAGAATCCTTAGGAAGCATAGGGTTTCCTCTTCCTTCAAACCCCTTAACACGATTCGCAGCTCTCTTAACTCAGTTAAAGATCCTGTGAACCCTAAGGATGGAAAAGGTGTCTATCTTATTCCTTGCTCCTGTGGGATGCCTTACATCGGTGAAACGGGTAGGTCCATTAGCCAAAGGATATGTGAACATGCAGCTGACATTAGACATGTCAGGTCCCGCACCTCTGCCCTAGCTGAACATGTGGAAAAAACTAACCATCATATCTGCATTGAAGAGGCTAAGGTCTTAGCCAAGATTGATCATTTTCATCATCACAATTTAAGAGAGGCCCTTGAAATTGAAAAAAGGCCCGTAAATCTCAATAGAGATGACGGTTGGAATATAAGCAGGTGTTGGATTCCTGCCTTATATTCTTAATTTTTATTTTATATTTTATATTTTTAATATATATATATATATATATTATTTATTTATTTATTTATTCACTTTTATTTTTATTTTTATTTTATATTTTTAATTTTTAATTAATTAATTAATTTATATTTATTTATTATTTATTTATTTATTATTAATATTATTAGTATTATTATTATTATTTTTTAAATATTTAATGTTTGAATAGTCAATTAAAGATATTAAGAAGAAAAAAAAAAAAATATTTTTTATTTTATTTTATTTATTTATTATTATTTATTTATATTTTTAAATAAATAAATAAATAAATATTTTAATATATTACTAACTGTTACCATTTTTAATTTTATTGGTTTAACTATTTTTAGTTTTGTTTTTATTTATTTATTTTATTTTATTTTATTATTTTTATTTTTATTTTTAATAAAAAAATTTAATAGAATTTTAATATAAATAATATATAAGTAAATTTGAATATTCAAACTAGTCGTTTCAAAGTGTATTTAATATTTAAATTAGTAGAACTACTTTTATTTTTACTTTTATTAATTTGTTTTAAATATTAAAACTAACCGTTGAGGATTTCATAGTCAAAATAGTTGTTATAATGGTTTTCTTTGCATCTCCTGCATCTATTTAAAGCTTAACGACTGATCTGATCTCTCACCTAGTCCTGATGATGAACCACACTGGTTGGTTCGAAACGCGTCGACTTTGTTCATGATAATGTGATTATTACCGAAAGAATTCTTCATAATTTATTGATGGATCACAGAAGCCAAAAATCTACAACTTTCTTTATGACGATAATCAAATTCAAGATCAATCCCAATGATTTGATCACCATATTAGTAAAGGTTCAACTATTATGTTGGCATTGAGATTATGTGGAGTCGTGGGCACTAGGGTGCCTTTTTGGGATGTAGTAAAAAAAAAAAAAAAACTACCACTCCTAATGTTTTGAATCCTTTGCTTATTTCTAGTGCCAATTTCATGGAGCATAATAAGGAAGTGCTATTGTTGGAGATTACAAAACTAGAGGTGAGTCATCTATATTCTTTTTCTCTGGAAAAAAAAATGTGGTCATTTACTGTTTTAATGGCATTGGCCTCTCATTGCAACTTTACATCAATGGATTCATATATCTTAGATACATAAATGTGATATCTCTCCTTGTTCCAAATGTTTTTTAATTATTGATTTATTTGATCATGTTGTTTAGTTAATTCCCACATTTTGATCCCAGCTCTATGTCAATTACTATAATCTCAATATGGTTTTGTCTCTCTAATTTTCCATTACAGTTTTGGTAGTATTTACTAGTTTTTTAGAATAGTGGGAAATTTTTGGACACTTGCATCAAATATTATCTTCAAAGAGCTTCAATGGGATCATTTACATATGCTTGTATTTGTATTAAGATACACCTTAAAAAAGGTCTTTCGGACAAAACACTTCTCATATGATAATGAAAACTGAACATTTTGTTGTTTAATATGACACCTACCAGAACATCTACAAGTTCTTGCACCCATGCTTACGTTCATCCTCCTACGAAAAAAGGGAAAAGAAACAAAATCAAAAGACTAAAATTTATTAGAAAATGATCATTATCAAAATGAAGATAAGCAGTTGTAGGTGTCTGTAGAGGAACCCACTCCTCCTTCAATGGTTAATGTAGAAGACATGGATAACAATATTTCCTCGAGACTTTGTGAAACTAATTTAGATAAAGAATCAATTCCCTATATCAATATTTGATGAAACACCTTCAAACTTATAGTTGGTCACTATGGGCCCTTCTTCAAGGGGGTGGCAAAAGGTAACAAAAAAATAAAGGGAAAGATAAAAGAAATGATGATTATTTTTTGAAAGGAAGGATACACACACACACAGTGTAATTATTTTGCGTCGAGAGGTGTTCTACAACCTGGTATGGGGGAGATTTTGTAGTGGTTGTAAATGAGTGTAAATATTTAAATGTCAGCTCAATATGGGAGAGATGTTGTAGTGTCTATAAAAGGAAGCATTGTATCAAAAAGAATAATAATAAAACATAATTTTGGCTAAATTAAACAAGCAATAGAAAAAAAAAAGTAATAAAAATAATAAATCTATTAAATTCAATTTGTTACATTGTAATTTTGTTTTTTTAAACCATAACAAGAATTTCTAAGAAATTGGTAACTTCAAAAGATGGGTTGTCAGTATTACACTAGGTACAATTATTTCAAAAATTCCATAAACGTGCTAGATCAGTGGTCACTATTACATCAGGCATAACTATTTCATAAAATACCACAAAGGGTCTAGTTACAACATGTCTCTAGATACTTGAACCCACATAGTTGGAGAAACAAATTGTTCAACAAACTCCTCAAGCTAATATCCTTTGGCTTATTAAAAAGGAGGACACAGGAGTGGGCTTTGATCCATAAATACAAGAATTGTTGATAAAATTATAATATGCATATCACATCAAAATAAATTCAAACAATAATGGTTCATATTCATAGCCATGATATTTTATATAATATAATTATTAAACACGTAAGGACGACACCAAACATTTACCCATTTTTACAAGCCCTTCGGGTAAACGTGAAGTAGAGTGCTACTATGACATGACCCGACCTCCTAGTTCTAGTTAAGGAAGTGGGGCCTACGAACTAACCACAAATTGACATCCTACAAAGACTACAGATCACTCAGAGGCTGAACAACCACCCTGGGTGAGCAATCCATGAGTTGGAACCCCTTTTTAGTGACGTATACCTATAACCTCACCCTTGACACTATCTACATGTGGTTGTGAGCCTCCAACTGCACTCACAAGCCTTGATCCATGTGGTTGTGACCCCAAATATCTAATTCAGAGCATGCGGTCCTGGGATCTGAGCCACCTTTCTAGGCTAGCCTCCTGACCATTGCCCATAACTTCCTGCAATTTTCTGGAATCATATTTTTGATAATGATAATATTAATCATTCAAACTTGAATTAGAAACTTGACCTATATTGACTAGAGAACACTAGAAATTTCATCAAACACATGGTAAACATGTAAGCTACAGGTCATGAATGCATATATGAGTGTAATTTTTTGTACTTTTCCTTAAAATCATTGAGAATGTCTAATTCCCTCTTAAGTACCTGCAACCACACTTGTTTTCCCATGCATTGATGAAACATTCATTAACTTATCAAAGCATAATAAGAGCCATATCTAGAACACATCATATAACCATGCTCATAACCATCATATAACCATAATATTAACCATGATAGAACAACCATCAAAGCAACATAATAAAAAGTACAAGTGCTCATAAATCACAATAAGAAAATAGCTCTTATTAACATATGCAAAAGTCAACCAATTCAGGGACTTCCACGTACCACCTGACCATAGATTGAGTTGAACCAAACATTTATTTCAATCAATCACCCTCATGCCATATTCCAAGCATGAATGTGGGATATCATGGGATAAACCAAAACATAAACAACAAAGGGAATCCATAGGTTAAACCACCTCCACCCTCAAACTATCGTGATCTTGCCAAAATCGGTCAAGAGATCACAAAACTAAAACAAGTTTGGATGCCTCAGAATTCCTTCACCATTCCTTGAGGAATTTTCCTATCTTCGCCCACCCGTCGAGGGCTTCCCAAAGAAAACCCTCTCCACCCCAACCCTTGGGAATTTTCTTGAGACCACCTCACCTAGATCCAAAACCTTCTGACAATACAAAGCTCAACTAAGAAATGAATCCTATCACACCATGGTTATCCAGGAAATGGTAAGGCAAGGTTGAAACCACTATCAAACCAGGAAAAACCCATGCAAATGAAAATAAATGAACTAAATAAATAAATGCATGTACCATGCATTCCAACCCCAGCTAAGAAATCACACATGCAACATGCTACCTACAATATCTTCTTGTTGAAGTTATTGATCCAGTCTTCTCCTTGCTTTCCTTTGCTTGTCCTTTTCCTTCCCTTGTTTACTTGTCCAAGTGCTTGTTCTCTTTCCTTTTCTACACCTACTCCAAACATGGGAAAAGGCTATCAATTGTTTCTTAGGTGCCTTCTTATCATCTATGCCTCTATTTTCTTCATTTTTCTTTATTTTCCCTCTAATTTCCTTAACATTCAAATATGTGTCTCTTCACCTTCCTTTTCTCATATTTTCCTTTATTTCTCATAAATAAATGTCAATTATGGCCTCTTTGTCTTTTCCAATGCCTTTTCCAATTTTCTTAGCCATTAATAAACCGAAAGTGAGGCCCACTATAGTGTTTTTCCCAACATTAAACTTGGAATACATGTCCCGTGACCTTGGTCTTATTTTGCCTTTATTAACCTTTATTACATGAAATTTTAACCAAGGGATGTTACAAAACAAATATAAACTTGATAAATTTAATTAATAAATGTGTGTGCGTGTGTGTGTCAATAACTTCAAAAGATCGTGTGCCACTATTACACCAAATACAACTATTTCATAAATTCCACAAACGAGCCAATTACAACATGTATGTGGAGACTTGAACCCACTAAGTTGGGGAAATGAATTGTTCACCATACCACTCAAGCTAAGATCCTTCACCTGTTTTTAAGGAGAACATGGGGGTGAGTTTGATCAACTTATGTGTGCATGAATCATGAAATAAATCTATAGTTAAAAATAAAGTATTTCTAAAGATAGAAATGTGAAATATATATGATATAAGTGAAATATATATAAATTATAAATAGTGGTAATAAATTAAGATCCATTTGACTATAAATTAAAATAATAAATCATATTTATAAGAATTAGAAGCTTAACAGGATTTGACCCCACAACAATGGAGGCAAAAAAGATTTCAGTATGGGTGTAGCTTCCAAATTTAACTCTTCCTTTCTAGCATCACAATGTTTTGGATAATGGGAATACTTTGGGAATTTTCAAAGAAATAGATAGTGAGCGAATTCAACAGGGACTATTTACCTTTTCTCAAATACGTGTTGAAATAGACCTAAGCAAAGGTCTTCTAGATCACATTATGCTGAAAAATGTAACATTTCAATGGATCCAAAGTATAGTATACAAAAACACAACATTCAAATGTCACACATGCTTTCAAGCAAGTCACCTGCACGATTCTTTTCCACGGGCCAAAAAACCCCAAGGGAGAAAAAGAGGCAAGCCCACAACACAATATTTTGGCAGCATTTTGATCCCACATGTTTGAAGGATGAAAAAGAGGAAGCCACACCTACTCAAGGCAATAAGAATACCCAAAACATTGACGGCACATCTCATCTAGTAGAGAATGAACAAGTTGATGAGATGAAATATGAATATGGTTCTATTGGTCTACTAGTATGCCAAAATCATGGGATATGAGGCACAAAGAGAGTACATGAACGAGGAATTTATCACTCTAAAAAATACAACCCCCTGTGGTGACTGGGACAAAATCGACAGTAGTTTGTATTGAATCATCTAGAGGGAGTTGGTAGAAGGTTAAAAAAAATAAGGGCGAGAAAGAGCAAAAAAATATTATTATAAATCTTGATCCTCTATTTTTCCAGCTCTAAATGGATGGAATTTTTTTCTCTTAAGACTCTATTTCTTGATTCACATAATGCTTCAAAGCATATACAAAATGTAATTTTATCCATTTTTAAAGTTGCAATAAAATTACGTTTTTCTTTCCTACGAAAAAAAAAGGGAAAAAAAATCATTAGATGTGTAACTTCATATTTAAATTTAATTAATAAGCATATAAAAATTCTCTCTCTCTCTCTCTCTCTCTATATATATATATATATATATAACATGTCAAATAAATAAAATTACAAATAAGAATATTTTTATATTGAGAGATATGAAATCTATATAAATATCAAAAATATTATTTAGAGGAATAAATATAAATAGTATTATAATAAAATAAATATAAATTCATTTTAACTTCATATCTACTAAGCATTGAGAGGAATCAAATCTTTCAAAGTTCCTTGATCAAGGTCAATAACCATGATTTGTTATGATAAGACAAACCTTTATAGTGTTGTGGTTGTTGGTTGGCATCTGGGGCTGGCGCATGTTCGCATTCAAGGAAGTTTTGAGAGTGAGAATGGAATTAAATCAGAAGCTGGAAGGCGGAAGGAATGTTAGTGTGGTGGGGGAATGATTGATGTAGGGGGGTCTCTCACTGGTTCTATGGTATCATCTATAACCCTTTTGCAGGTGGTGGACGATTCAGTGAGCTCTATAGAACCTTGGTTGTTTGCGTCTCTGCTTGAGGCCTGAAGATTGTTGTTAGTTGCACCAGGAAAGTTTGGGACCCTAGGGCTGGGAGAACCCATGTGTGGGTTTAGTGCATTGATTCGATATCCAAATAACTAACTGTGTGTGTAAAATGCCGTGGGAACCAAGGGGTGACACCAAGGAATGCACAAGGTAATATTTCAAGCTTCAGTGCGAGGGCTCTGAGTCTGAATTTTGATAGTAAAACAAGGAGCATTGGTCCTTTTATGTTTGAAATTGTCTCTTAGATAGTTTTCTGTAAAGTTGGCCTGTCATTTGGTTTGGTGAGTTGCTTGGGGAAGGTGGTGGTTAGTCTTAATTCGTGTTATCTGTTCTAGGGAGCCGATTGTGTGGTGGCCTTGTTGTTGGGAAGTCGGTTAGCCTTGTTCTATTGTTCTTGCTTACCACGGCCACAATGGGCTTCATTGGTGGTCGAGTATCCGTTATCCAAGGTGGAGATGGCATGGGAATCCCGTGTTCGTTTGGGTCTTGTGTGGTTAGTCAGGTCTCCTGGTGAGGTGCTCCATGGGGATACCATTCTTACTGAGGTTCTAGGCATGACTGGAGCTTGGCTAGTTATTTTCGCTAAAGGGGGTCCTTCTTTAGTTCTGTGGTGTTTAGGAGGGGTGGGCGAGATGATACGACATTGCAGCAGGTCATGTCACATTGGGGGGAAATGTGGGGGTGACGAAGGGAGGGAGTTGAGGGCAGACCCTGTTGTGGGTGAGGAGGTGGTGAAGGTAGAAGTGGAGCGACGACTCGATCGGGATATCTCTCCAGGATAGGTGGATTTGGGCCCATCCTTGGCATTAGTCATCAAGCAGCTGAGGGAGATTCAAGAGTAGGCGAGTTTCATTGATCAACATCGATATGAAGACAGGCTGGAGTACATAGCCTATTTCAATGTCATCCAATCTAACCAGGAAGAAATATTGGATCACTTCCTTGCACAGGAACCAGAGGCAAATAGTGGAACTCCTATATGATATTGAGGCACATGTGGCGCATTTGGAATTCCATGTAGTTGGTAAAGTTAGACCCCCATAACCCCTCAGAGAGAGTAGCGATCGCTTGCCATGATTTCTCTTGCCATGTAGTTTGTTGTTAACAATTGTCAGTATGCATGTGGTATGGTTAGTATGGGGATTTTGCTGAAAAAATTGTGTCATCTATCTTTTGTAAATTAGAACTTCCTTCAGTATAACCTCCCCCCTAACAAATCTGGTAAGAGTGATGGGGGTAGAGGTGAAAATCCATCTGATGTAAACAACTTCTCATTGAAAAACTAATGAAAATATTTTTACTGACAAAAAAAAAAAATTCAAAGTGTAAACCTTTCACTAAGTTTTGCACTCAAAATGAGGTTTGCATCTTGAGAGATTTGACCCCTCTCAAGGCTTGGTATATCTAGACTTAAGATGAATGTATGTTAGTGTATATATATATCCAACTCGCACGGATCCATAAGTAACAACATTCAACTCGCTAGTGGAAAATGGTCCAAAGCTACAAAAAGCTCTTTCCTCTCAATTCATCAAGAAGATTGATGAGATCCCTTCTGTTGCAGTGTCAGCTCCACAAGCACATGCAAGATCCCTCCAACTTGCAGATCGTGGGTTGGTAGGTCAATTCATGGGACGATGCCCTTCACCCAAAACTGTTAGGCAATGGGTAGAGAATAACTGGAAACCTTTGATCAAGGGGGAGGTCTCCTCCTCCTTCTGTGGAAATAGGTTCTTCATGTTTTTTTTCTAGAATAAAGTGGACCTAGATCTAATTTTTAGAAGTGGCCCTTACTTCATGGGGCTCAAGGCCTCTATCTGGATCGTTGGATCCTCTCTTTCAATCTAGAATGTGATATTCCCTCCTCTATTCCAATATGGGTGAAGCTTCCATTTCTCCCTGTGCACTATTGGAATGATGCCACTTTCATTAACATAGGAAATGCCTAGGGGAAATATATAGAGCGTTCAGAACTGAGATACAAACTCTTCTCATGTGCTAGAATATATGTGGAAGTCAAACTATACAAAGGGTTGCTTGCATGTATCAATCTCAATCTTGACAATTGGACCCATCTTCAAGAATTAGACTATGATCAACTCCCTTTCAAGTGTAAGAGTTTCCATGACTATGGCCACTTTGCCAAGAACTACCCAAAGAAGCATGAAGAACAAGAAAAATAAGGAGAAACTAGGGACAATTGGCAACATGCTAAAATATGAAAATGTCAGAATAAGAAAAAGGCCCATATGACCCAACATATATGCAAAGAAGTACCAAAAGGTCCAAGAAAAAGCACCACAAAAAACAATGGAGAAGGAACCAACAACTCAACACAACAAGGAATCCAAAATAACATATTTGGAGCTCTTGTTAATGAAATAGAAGAGGGGGGACCTCCTCATCAAGAATCCTCAGTACTAGATCTACCCCTCACTGATCAAGCTCTTCAATTGAATGAGGGCTCAAGGGAGATGATACACTCCTCTGAACACTAGGCATATTCTCAAAGAGACTCTTCGGATGAAGACATAAATTTCCTCTCTTGATGGGGTGGCATTGAAGGACATGCCATACCCAGTTCAACAAATGAGAAATCAGAGGCAAAGAAGGAAAAATAAAAAGATTGGAAAACTCGACACTCTGGAAAGAAATCTAAAAAATAAATTTGGCTTGAGAAAACATAAAAATAAAAGGAACTTGGGAACCATCCTACCCTGAAAATCACCCACCAATGAGACATGGGAAATAAAGGAAATAAAATAAGTATCGGTGATGCACCTCCCAAAGGGGCATCCCAAGATAAAAACAAACAATGATAGCTCTATCATGGAATTGCAAAGGGCTAGGATTTGAAAAACAAATATCATAAACTAAGTATTTAATTCGAAAAGAAAAACCCTTTATGGTTCTCCTTCAGGAAACCAAACTTGATGAACAAGAAATGTTGTTGATCCACTCCAAAGTATGGCTTGGAAGTGGCATATTTGTTGTAAGTGCTCGTGGCGCCTCTTGAGGCATTTTTACATTATGTGACACTACAAGATTTTGGCTCCTCTCCTCGATGAAGACCATTCACTGGCTAACCACGTATGTTTTAGACCTATCATCAAATCAGGTAACTGCTATCATAAATGTTTTCATGTCTGCCAACTTTCGAGAAAGACGTGAATGTTGTACTTCTCTTCATAATATTAATGATTATGAGTTTGGACTTCATAGCATTTATGGTGGTGACTTCAATACCACCATGCATGGGTGGAAGAAAAGAGGAGGAGCCCCTATCATAGACCCCTTCCAAGAAAAAATGGAGGTTTTAATCAACCACTCTAATCTAATGGATATTAAACCTATGAAATAAAAATATACATGGAGCAACATGAGGGTTGTAGCTAGTCATATAAATTCTAGACTTAATCAATTCCTTATATCTGATTCCTTTCCGGAGTGTAATCTCTCTATTAAGTATGTCATCCTCCCTTAGAATGGCTTGAATCATCGCCCAATCGAATTAGACCTCCTCCCTCATCTTAATCTCAGTCCTTCCCTTTTTCGCTACAACCTGACTTGGATTGACAACCCAAAATTTGTAGATGGAGTCTCCTCCTCATGGTCAGTTTGGGTGGGCAAAATTCCAATCCAAACTTGGGAAAGAAAAATTAAGAACCTAAAATCCTGTCTCAAATATTGGGTTCTCACTGCTCACTTGAAGAGGCAAGAATCCATCCAAGCCTTAGAAAAAGAGATAGAGCATATCCAATCCACCCTGGAAGGTGACCTTGTCTCCCATGATTTGATTCTTAAAGAAAAATCCCTTTTTGACAACTACCATACCATTTTGAAAGAAGAGGATTAATTCTGGAGGTTAAAATCACAAAGTGTATGGTTGAGCGTCAGATATAGGAACACCAAGTTCTTTCACAAGTAGGACAAGAACTGGGAAAGAAAGAACACCCTTCAAAAAAAAAAATTTGACAGTGTCCAGGTCATAGATTTCCATCAAATAAAATAAGTAGTAGTTTCTCATTTCCAAAATGTGTACACTCAATCTGATCCCCCCTCCCTTGAAGCTGAAGATTATATGCTGGAGTACATTCCCAATATAATCTTGTAAGAATTAAAAGAAACACTCACATATCTTCCCACTAAAGAATAAATCCATAGATTTGTCTTCTCCTTCCAATCAGATAAGGCTACGGGACCTGATGTATTATGCACCCACTTCTATCAAATTTCTTAGACATCGTTAAAAGAGACCTCTACAGAATGATTGGCTATTATTTAAAGTGACTATGCATAGGTGGAGGTATAATCAACTCCTCATTTCTAGCCCTCATCCCTAAAGATTGTAATCCCTTCTCCTTCAGTTGATTCAGACCTATCTCATTGTGCAATGTATCATACAAAGTCATCTCTAAGATCCTAACTGAAAGACTTAAAAATATCCTCCCCTCAATCATCTCAGAAAATCAGGGTGGGTTTGTCCCCAACAAGAAATTTTTTTGATATTATTCGTGTGCAGGAAGCCATTGTGTCCATTCAATCCAAGGGGGATAAAGGCATGATAATCAAACTAGACATGGTGAATGATTTCAACACTGTCAATCATAATTTTCTTTTCCATGTTATGGACAAGATGGGGTTCAACTCAAAGTTCATTCAGTGGATCTCATTATGCATAAGATCTCCATGGATGACTCCTCTTGTCAATGGAAAAACTTATATATTCTTCAAAGCTTCTTAGGGTCTAAGGCAAGGTTTCCCTTTATCCCCTTTCTTAACATCTCGGTATCTGAGTCTATAAGTAGGCGCTTGGAGCATGAATGCATCATGGGTCATCTTACATGTCTCCCATTTAACCTTGGCATAAAGAGCGCAAACCACTCTCAATTTTTTGATGACACTTTACTCCTTAGAGGAGCCTCAGTGACTACAACTAAAAGATTCAAGGTTTTTCTTGATATATTAATTTTGGCTTCACGAGGTCAAACTAATTTCTCCAAATCTCATATTTACTCCTAGAACGTCTCTGCCATCATAAGAAATGTAATGACCTGTTTCGAATTCCACAGAGAATTTTATTATTAGCATGCATACGAGGCATGCATATGATAGCTACATATGCATGCAACACATGTACTACACTAGTATACCTACTAGTCTATAATTGAACATGTCTAAGTACAGGGTGTTGACCCTCATTTTTATCAATTTTTGCTTATTAAATACACCTAATTTCCATTATATCCAACCATATACCATCCATACATACCTTATTTTGAAAAATTTATGCATATTAAGGTATATAAATTATGTTTTTCAATTTTTAGATATTTTTACAAAAATTGGATTTTAAGTGCATTTTTGGACAGAACTAAAAATTCCCGTAATGGCTCCATTGAAGTCATACTTGCAGGACCCTTGGGCACGAGCTAAGCACATGTTTAGAAATATTGGGAACCGATGATCGACGTGTACCTATTGGTTCAGTCAAACCAAGCTAAAACATGCCCGATCAAAGCTGGTCAAACATGACCTGTCTTTGAGGAAATACATAGGAAATAGGCCAAAATTTGTATTTTGTGGGATTTTCCAAATTTTGTGTGATTGGATGGATGAATTCGACCAAGATAGATGGGATTAGGATAGATATGACTATTAGAGACATTTTAGTCAAGTTTGTTTAATATTTTTCTATTTAAGCCAAGAACGATGAAGAATTTGCATATTTTTTATTAATGAGACTTCAAAACTTTGTGAGTTAACTTGAGGAACCAATTCAACTTCTTTTTTGCTGTTCCATGTGATGAATGATTGATTAAGTTGAAATAGCTAAGAATTATTTTCAGTGTGCAAGGCAAGGGTGGAGGGCCCCCACACCGAGCTAAGTACACTTCCTGGTTAATTTAGTTTGATTTTCATAAATAGTTTTGCTTCAGATTTGTTTAGTTGATTAAATGCTTCAAATTTATTCAATTGATTAGGTGTATGATGATTGATGATAAATATTAGTTTAATTTCTAATATTCATATGAAGGGACAACCCAGTGTTTAAGTTAAACTCTCCTTCTATCTGATATAAGAACAATAAACTAGAATTCATCTTTCTTTTCCTTGTTAAGTGATTTACTTATGCTTATGAATCTTAGTTTAATTTCTAATCTGCATATGAAGGGACAAGCCAATGTTTAATTTAAACTCTCATTCTATCTGATATAATAAAAATAAACTAAAATTCATTTCCTTTCATGTTTAAAGCAATTTCCTGAATTCCTAGTCTTAAAAACAATGGTAACAATGATGAATGAATTTGTGAAGAAGGACAACATGGATATCCTTGGTTAGGAGCCTCTTCTATTACTCATTATGCATCATAAGCTATCATCATCAATTATTTTGATTTATGTTCATGAAGTAGTATTGTAGAGAAGGTCAACCTGGTTCTCCTAAGTTAGAAGCATCTTCTTCTACTTATCACATATTGCATCAGAAGTTACTTAGTTAAATTTTATATTTGTAATATGCATTTCCTTTAGTTTAAACAATTTGTCTTCTACAAGATTGAATACCTGATATCCATATATTTTGGACATGCTTCCAAGTTTTACAAACCCGAATTGATAATAAAATACTTGTGTTAGTTTACCTGGAAAATTGTTTAACATTTTGGTGTCGTTATTAGGAGCATGCATCCAGCAGTCAATTAGGAATAAAACTAAAAGTCTAAAAAAAAGCTTTTCTTTTAGTTATGTTTCTTTATGCCTAGAGATAGAGATCATAAAGGTAGATTCATTAAACAAAAACCCCCAACAGTTCAACCATCCATAAGGGTAGGAGCATCAGGACTAACAACACCAGTTGCTAGGAGACCAACTCTGGAGGAATTAGAAGAAAAACAAAGATCGAGACAAAGATTGACTCTAATTAAAAGAGAGACCTTGTTGGCCTTGGAGGTAAAAAGGAAGAAATCACCAAAAGAAACCCATTTCATAGAAAGACAAAAGGAAACAAGGAGACCAGTTGTTAAACAATTATAGCAACCGGTTCTTGAACAAATCAATATAGTTGAGGAAACACCAAATCAACCTCATATTGAAACATTTTGAAACAACTAAAAGAAATGGCTGCCATAGGAAGGGATTGCTATCCCGATTTTTGAGATAGTTTCTGTACTTGATGGAGGAGGTGTAATAAAAGGAATAATAGAGAAAAAGAGAGGGCAAAAGGAGAATAGAAGCAGAGAGAAAAAAATAAGAAGACAGAAGAATAAAAGCAGAAAGAAGAAGAGAGGAAGATGCAAAAATAGAGTATGATAACAAAAGACAACGTGATATAGAACTAGACAGTGATTAGGAAGCTACCTTTGGCTTCCGAATATTAGACACAAGAGCAATACTAGGAGAAGAAGTGAAAATGAAAAACATTCCACCTTCTGTTTTGCCCAATTTTTATGGAATATCAACAGAAGATCCTGATTCATTTATGTTCGAATTTGATATCTTACGTCGAACTTATGGATACACAAATGACCCACACAAGCTTCGTCTATTTCTTGCTACTTTGAAAGTAGCAACACTAAAATGGTTTATGGGTTTAGGAGAACATACTATTGCTTCTTGGGATGACATGAAGAGATTTTTTCTCAAAAAGTATCAAGCCTATTACAGGGCTAGAGACTCAAAAGAAGATATTTTCAAAATGGCACAACAATAAAATGAAAGTTTGGAAGAGTACTTAGAAAGATTTATCTACAATCTACAAAAATCCAAACAACATTCTTTGAATCTCGATACCATCTGCACAATTTTTCTTAAAGGTATTAAAGATGAATACCTATATATTCCCAATGTGATGGGCAAAGGAGATATATCAAACCTATGATTTGATGAGATTGCTGAACTATGTCAAAAATATTCTAGGGGAAGAGCAAAAAGTGGAAAAAGGGATGTTACATCAAGAGCTTCCAAATCTGCAACATGAGGAGTAACAAGAGAAAAAATATGAAAATTTCTAGAAAAATTTAAAACTGATCTTTTAAGCACTTTAGGAACACAATTTGATGTTTTAAAAGCAAAGAAGAAGAAAGAATAAAAAGATCAAATCTTATCAATATTTTGTCCAAAGTGTTGGAAGAAACATCCACTTAGAGAATGCCCTTTGGATAGCATACAAGTGTGTACAGAGAATCATGTAACTGAAATCTGTCCAAAATTGAAAGAATTGCATATGGAAGAGGTGAAAGGGACAATTTATCTTTATTATATGGCACTAAGGAGACCTTGGCAACCAAGGATTCCTCAATAATTCCCTCAACAAAACCCACAGAATTATCAGTATCCCCCTCAAAATTCATGGAATACTCCAATGCCATGGTAGGCTTGGCCTCCACAACATATCAGAACCAGCCTACACAAGGTTGGAGAGGATATATTTATGGAAAACAACCACCTCAAAAAATGTATCCTCAGCAATATCAACAACCATACCAACAGTCATATCCTCAATAACCATTCCAATACCAACAATTCCAGCAACATCCTCAATCAATTCCATTTCCACCACAAATTTCTGCACCATTGCTAACCCAACCTCAACAACTTCAACTGCCTTCTAACCAACCACCTCCTAGACCAACTCAATTGTCAGCTCAGCCAGTAGAAAATCCAAGTAACAAAGTGGATAAACCAACATACAATGTGGAAGAAGCAACATATTTTCCTACATACTCTATTATTCCCATACAAGATGTCCACTTAAGGTCTGGGAAAGTGTAACACAAATATTATCCACCAATCATAGAAGAAAAAATTGAACAAGGAGAACAAACTGAAAAATCTCATCCAGGAAATCAAATTCAGAAAGCAAAAGCTATTATGACTCAAACACCGCCCTATCTAGAGAGGTTAATAGAGCAGAAAATTCCAATGTCTCTTCCTGAATTTGATATTGTGGATGAGTTGAAGAATGCTTCTATCAAAATTACTTTGTTGCAAGAAATAAAAGATATTCCAATTTATGCAAAAACAGTAAAGGAGTTATGCATTAAGAAAACTAGCAGAAAGAAAAGGGATCCACCTACAATCCAGTTCATTGGCAAACTAGCTAGTCTCATGTCTATAAAAACAACAATTGAAAAATATATTGATCCTGGGATCCCTATGGTTACCATTTCAATCAATAATTTTTTAGTTCCAAATAATTTAATAGATTTGGGAGCAACTATAAATGTTATGACTACAAAAACTATGAAACAATTGAAATTGCATAATATTAGATCTACTACTACAATTTTGGAGCTTGTAGATATATCTAATGTTGTACCAGAAGGAATATTAGAAGATATCATTGTTTCTTTGGATTCATGGGAATATCCTGTAGACTTCCTAATCTTGCAGCCAAAAACAAATTTAGGAGGCCATCCTTTAATTCTAGGTAGACCATGGTTAGCCACAACAGATGCCTTCATTGTATTTAGATAAAGAAGTATGATCATAACACATGGGGATGAAAGGAAACATGTTACACTCTGTCCTCCAAAATAATATCCTTATTTATTATCATGGCTTGATGAAAAAAAAACAACAAGAAACTCAATATGTTATCAGTATTAATCAAGTCTTTAATTTTAGAGAAGAGGAACAAAATGAGGATCTATTAAACCTTTTCATCTAAAAACCTGATATTTTGAAGCAGCTCATAATAGCAGAATATGAAGCTGCAAGTCATATTTTAAATAATGTTTCCAAGAAAATTGTACTATTCAATCATTGCAAAATTCATTTGAAATTATTTTCCTGTTAACTCAATTACCAATTCATAGAGTAAAATCATCGAAATCAGTCCTGGAAGGAATTTGAATATTGGTAATAATTTAAAAACATCACAAGAACAAGAGGTAATAGCATTGTTACAGAAATATTCAAAAGCTTTTACCTGGGATTACACAGACATGCAAGGAATTCATCCAAAGACATGTATTCACCACATCTACATTGGTGATCATATCAAACTAGTGAGACAACCTCAAAGAAGAATGAATCCTATGATGAAAGAAATAGTGAAAGAGGAACTGCAGAAATTGTTACAAGTTGGATTCATCTATCCTATTTCTGATAGTCAATGGGTTTCTCCCTTAGTTGTGGTGCCTAAGAAAAATGGAAAGTGGAGAATATGTGTAGGCTATAGGGAACTGAACAAAGCCACATTAAAAGATCATTTCCTATTACCATTTATTGACCAAGTGCTAGATTCATTAGCTGGGAAGACATTCTTTTATTTTCTTGATGGATTTAGTGGATACAATCATATTAAGATAGCATTGGAAGACCAAGATAAAACCACATTTAATTGTCCATGGGGAACATATGCATATAATGTTTTGCCCTTTGGGTTATGTAATGCACCTGCTACTTTCAAAGAGCAGTCCTTACAATATTTTCTGATCTAATCCACGAACACGGAGAGGTCTACATGGATGATTTCACTATATATGGAGGAAAATTTGATGATTGTTTGAAAAAAATTGAAAAAGTTTTGAAATGATGCATAGAGACAAATCTATCCCTTAGTTGTGAAAAATGATTTATGATGTTAAATAAAGGGATAGTGTTGGGACACCATATTTCTTCTTCAGGAATCAAGGTGGACCCAGCAAAAATACAAGTCATTGTGAATTTAATGCCACCAACAACACAAAAGGAAGTAATAATTTTCTTGGGACATGCAGGCTATTATAGGAGATTCATTGAAAATTTCAATAAAATAGCTTATTAAAGTTACTTGCAAAAGATGTTGAATTGCAATGGACAAATAACTGTCAAAAGGCATTTCAAATATTAATTTTTTTTTTATTTTTTATTTTTTTATTTTATTTTATTTTATTTTTTTTTAAATTTTTTTTTTAATATTTTTTAATTTTATTTATTTATTTATTTATTTTTTTTTTTCAGTTGCACCCATTCTTCGAGGACCAAACTTGTCATTTCCATTCATATATCTATTAATGCATCTGACACATCTATAGGAGCGTCACTTGGAAAAAAGGAAAATCAGTTCAATTATGCCATATAGTTCATAAGAAAAAATTTAACACCATCATAATTGAACTATACAATCGCAAAAAAAGTAATGTTAGTTGTAGTGCATGCATTTAATAAGTTTAGGCATTACATAACAGGTTATCAAGTATCATTCACACAGATCATTTAGTCATAAGATACTTAATGAAAAAAGCAATTACAAATGGCAGAATTACTAGGTGGTTGTAATTGATGCAATAATTTAACATAATTGTACAAGATCGACCAGGTGATGATAATCAAGTAGCAAACTTTCTATCAAGGCTTCATTCACCTAGTGATCCAAATCTTGTTTCAGATCATTTTCCAGATGAACATTTATTTTCTATATTATTAAAACTCCATGGTTTGCAGATGTAGCCAACTATTTATCATCCGGAATACTACCATCCCATTACACAAATAAATAGAAAAGAAATATAATTAGAGAAAGTGCCAGATATAGTTGGGTCAATGGTGACCTCTTTTATTCTAGTTCTGATATATTAATAAGAAAACGTGTTAGAGAAGACAAGATTCTAGATATTTTGAAAGCATGTCATGATGAGCTATGTGGTGGTCATTTTGCAGGCAAGTAGACAACATACAAAGTGCTCAAACTTGGCTACTACTGGGCAAAAATCTTCAAGGATTCCAAAGCCTATGTTAAGAGATGTGATAGCTGCCAAAGAACTGGAAGACCTGTGGTATCTGATGAAATGTCATTAAAGACACAAGTACTCATAGAACCATTTGAGCAATGGGCTCTAGACTTTGTGGGACCAATAAACCCACCTTCAAATGGAAAGAATTACATTCTAGTATGTACATATTATGTTACTAAGTAGGTGGAGGCAAAGGTAGTGGCAAGAGAAATATAAGAAATAATGGTTTCTTTTTTATTTGAGGAAATATTTGTAAGGTTTGGAGTTCCAAGACAATTTGTTACAGACTAGGGAGAAAAATTCACCTCCAAACTTGTAAGAGATTTTATGGAAAAGTGTAAAATCAAACACATAAAATCCACTCCGTGCCATCCCCAAGAAAATGGACAAGTGAAGTCCACTAACAAATTTTTGGAGAATATCATGAAAAAAACTGTGTAGATGAATAGAAAGGACTAGTCGGAAAAGTTAAGAGATGCACTATGGGCATACAGGATCACATGGAAGAACACGATTGGATTCAGTCCATATCAGTTGGTATATGGTAAGGAAGTCATGTTACCCATTTAATTTCAAATTCATACATATAAACTTGCAGCATAATTGGGATTGGAACTATCTGAAGCACAACAACAACCAATGATGAAATTAAATGAACTGGATGAAATAAGACAAGAAGTAGTAGAGCATCCATCTTTAGTGCAAGAGAAAAGAATAAAATGGCATGATAGATTCATTAAAAATAAAGCTTTTCATAAAGGAGACTAGGCACTATTGTTTGACTCCAAGTTTAAGAATTTCAAAGAAAATTTTACAACTCATTGGCTTGGGCCATATGAGATAGAAGATATCTTTGATAATGGAGTAGTCAAAATAAAAACAATCATTGAAGCATCAATTTCATTTTTAGTTAATGGACATAGGCTTAAAGTCTACAATAAGCCTATCAATAAAGAGGATTTTCTGAAAAGAATTTCAACAGAAGCTTATATGGAAATAATGGAACAACATAGTGATATGCCTTCCTTACTTCCAGAAAAATAATAATAATAATAAAAGAGTTTGATTGTGAAAATCCAAGATACTGGCACAACACAAATTCGAATTCATATCGGAAAAGCAACTTGTTTGGCCAATATGAATTCTCTATTTTGTTTTGTTTTTACTTCAGTTTGATTTTGCAGAAATAATCCTCCAAGAAATGCAAGACTGAAGCACGAGTATTAACATATGAAAGGGAGAAGTTCGTAATAAAACTATGTAATAGTTTGAGCAGCTGCATTGCAGAAGGGACCTGAATTACATGTCAGAAGGGACCTAAGATATCATTGAAAATATCATGCAGAAGGGACCTGAATTACATGACAAAATCAACCTGAAACATTGTTGAAAATATCATGCAGAAGGGACCTGAAACATTATTTACAATATCCTTTGTGAAGGACACAGAAGTACATGTGAAGGACACATTTATCAACACAAAAATTAGAGGGTTCAGGAACAATATCAACATTAAAGGAACTTTGAATCAATATCGGATACAAAAACATGGAAGCAAAAATAAGTCTACATTCCATCATAATTTATCTTTGAAGAACCATCTGTTATGATCATGAGGACATAAATCAACCATCAGCCCGATGTTTAATTGAAATGACATCGCCAACTAGTGTTGACATCAAGCTATTTTACGGAGTACAAGTGTTGGGCGAGAATTGCAGAATTACGGACTTAATCAATTTCCTAGGCAGGTGCTAGTCTAGAACAGCAGGTGAAAGACTATCTGACTATTTCTCCTTTCGAAATGAGATACATAGAGAGGATTGGAGGCTTACTTGTTCAGTCGCTTCCAAATGGCTCCTTCTGTCGTTTCTGTTACAGTTTCAAATTCAAGCGGTTTGTGAGCTGAATGCTTCCTGCAAGAAAGAGCACTAAAATAGCATAATATGAAATAATATAGATATATTTTCAAGCTAGTTAGCTAAACCAGTAAAGCATAAACCATATACATCAACCAAGATCTTGCAATATGGAAAATCAAAGCCAATACAAATGCATATAGGCAAAAATAAGCAGTACTCTTTATTGATGATAAGAGGATGGGTTACAGCTGTTGAGTAGGTTGAAGTGACCTTCAGCCAATGTTCCCAAACCATCCATCATGATATAAATCTATGATGATGACTTCACAAATCCGACTCTCGGTTGAAAATTCTCCGGCCATTTCTCTGCTCAAATTATTCCTTCTCAAGCACTTAGATCTGTGCTCAATTTATAGATGAACTGTAGGTTTTTTTGCAATCAATAACTTTCCAAAAATAGGCAAGACATGTTTCCAATCATGTAGATGTCAAATGGACACTTGGATCTGAAGCTTGACACATGTGAACTCTTCTAGAAGGCATTGGCTAAGTGGAGATTCCGGAACAATGAGAATTTTGCTCCCAATGTGACCAACGCACCTGTGAATGTCGAGAAGTGATTTGCAGATCAGCCTTGCATGGGGCTACCTGCATATGCAATGCACTTAGGCCCCTTAGAGCCTGCATTGGTGAGCTCTCATATGCTATATAATAAGCTTCAAACCATGGAAACCTTTGCTTGATGAAAGTCTTGCTTGATTTGTCTTGTTTCTTGTCTTAGGGCATGTAGCAACTGAAATGATAGGGAATGATAGACCCTTGATCATTGGTCCTAGAGATGATGCCCAGTTAACCAAGTCATTGGGAATGGTTCGCAAATTGACCTATAATGATACGATGGGTGTAAAAAAATTGCTCTTAAGATTTCGATTTTTTTTTTATTAATTTCTAGAAATTGTTAAAACTAAAAACTAATTTAGCTTGATATGCATTCCACTACACTTACCACATTACATTTTACCCATATTCTACCTACATTCCACATTAAAAAAAAACACTATTATCCTACCCATCATAATCATATTTCATTCATTATAATCCTATTCCTATTCATTATCCGTTCCTACATTAACCCTCCTACATTAACCTCATTCCTATTCATCATTCCATATACCTTTACATTAATCCCAAACATTTTATAAGCATTTTGATAAAAAATAAAGGACTCAATATTTTTCCCTTAAGAAATTTTGGTTGACCTACAAAAAACACACAAGGTTACTGTCATAATGAAAAATTTAATTTTAAAAATGACCTATCCTATGGTCATTTTAAAATTAATCTAATAAAAGTGCATAAAAATGACAAAACCTAGGGTATGGAATGAGCGCAATATGCAAGCATACCATATAATAAAACCTAAGGTATGAGTGCAATATGAAAATATGACGAAACCTAAGTATGAAAATGCAAATGAAATGCAACGAAGGACATGAAATTATGAAGCATACAAACTAAGGTGTGGGCATGTAGCGTAATGAGGGTGGCTATGAATGAAAAATGAAATGACAAAGAACGTGGGGATGTGGTGACAAGACGTGTATAGACACCGTGGAGGAAGGAAAATGTATAAGACAGAGGAACATAGCCACAAAGGTATGTGAGTCAGGAGGTCGGCATATGAAACGGTAAACTTATTTCAAAACCATTGTGTAGTGCCACATTCAAACCCTGTGCAAAACTACTGTAAGCCTTCACCATTAAAACGAGCAGAGTTCTGTGTTTGCGTTTTCTTTCACCACCACGGCCATAATTAGGCTCAAAGAGAAGACGACGATGTTGTGCAAACACATGAACACGTTTGGCACCTCGTGAAAGACATAAATCATTGAGAAAACACAGAGAAGAGGCTGTGGAAAAGACATAGAAACTTAAATAGAGAGAGAGAAGCATAACAAATAGAAAAGAAGTGTGGAGAAATAAGAAGGTAGTGCATTGATTTTAATGAAGATTGAAGGCCGAGATCTCTGTTCGCCGAGTTGATTGAGCGCTCCAACAAACTGCAGAAATTTCGTAAAGTGGACTGGTAAGGATTGATTATGGATTTTGCTCACTGCTGAATGAATTTTATAGATAATGAAGCACAGGATTATGTTTAAGATGTGTTATTGAGCTACGATTCAAACTTCAGTTATTAATTTGGGTCTTTTCCACCATTAAACCTGACTCTGCCACCTATGAAATATGTGAATCTTTAAGATGTTGAAGAGGAGTCCTAACATAAATAGAATTGTGCAAACACATGAGCATGAGGTTGAGCACGAGAGATATCTTTGATATTACTCAAGATCAGGTAACTAAGATCAAAATCCTCTATACATTTCCACGAAGTTGCCACATAAAAAAAACAGAGTTCAATATTTTTACACAGTGTGTATTTTTTGAAAAACACAATGAGTTATTTCTTCTTGTTCTCATACAAACAATGAGCATAATTATTTCAATTTCAAATGCATAGTGAGAATTTATCTTTGTAGAAGAGGGTTTGAGCATGAATTCATGAGAAATAAGACATTGTAAGATGATTTTTGTTGATTCTTACACAACGAATTTCGTTTTAGAGGCAGAGAATTCATTTCTACACCAAAAACATAGAAGGAATTTTTTTTTAGAATTTGATAAAAGAGAGGTTGAAAAATGGGTGATAGAGTAATAAAAACATTTTAAAAATGTTTTTATGATATTTATACATAAAGGAAATTTGTTTTTATCAATTTTTGAAGGCAGTAGACTCATTATTTCACCAAAACAAGGATTGAAGGAGAGTCACAAGTCAAATAATTTCATTTCTTTTGAGGAGCTTCAAAGAAGAAGTAAGCATAATTTTCATGAATAAAATGCATGAATAAATTGACAAAGATCTATATATGCCTGAATTTTTATTTATGATGAGAATGTTGACAGTACACGGGTATATAAACTAGTATACAAAGCACATGACCACCATAATAGAGCCAAGAGAGTTCAAGAGAGAGAATTGGGAGAAGGAAACTATAAAAAAACTATACCAGGCAGGATTAATAGGGTTCCTACAAAAATTAAATGGGCACAATGAAAGTATCTCTAAAGAATTCATAAAAAATTATGGATAGTAACAAACAATGGTGGATAACCTTTCTATTCCATTAAGCTCAAAATTCATTTAAGAAGCTCTAGATCTTCCACTTTCAGAAGAAAAATACCATAAAGGCCTGCATTTCAAAGACAAAGGGTGGAATTTATTCTTGGAAAAACATAGAAAAGGATCATTTGATAGGATAAAGGACATCCCAAGGGAGTGGTTCAATGAACCACTCGACATAATTGGTATTAGTCATACAAAGGTATTTCATATGTGATGCCAGGTATAGTGTAGTACATCTTTACCACATCAGACTACTCCAACACATAAAGGGAGAAGTAAAGATCAATTTACCATACTTCTTCTCCAAGAACTTGGTCAAAATGAAAGAGAGTGTAAAGAATGAGACTAAAACCAAAGAAACATAGATCTACCACCAGGGGCTTATTAAAATTCTTATAGAATATCAAGTGAAAACAAGGGTTTAGTATGGAAGGAATTTTTAGCCCAGCATCATTTTGAGGAACAAGTAATAGAAGAGAAATTGAAGCCAGTTCATGAGACGAAATGAATAATGAACTCTCCCTTATATCCCAGGACTAGGTCCAAGAAACAACATGATATTATCATGGTTGAGAAGGAAAAATATTTTCTATCTATTCCTAGGAGGCATAGGAGGAAAAGTAAAAAAAAAAACAAGTAGCAAAGAAAAATATCCTGAAATACAAGTTGTTGAACCATCTCTCATAACAAAACAAATTGATGAAATCATTGAGAAAATGCAAAGAGAAGACTATGAGGAAATTTTTGGGAAATATTCATACTTTGAAAATGTTGAAGTAGGAGCCACCTCATTTTCCAAAGATATAGGAGAAGAATAAAGAGAACTACACCTTAACAAGATAAAAGAGCTAACAGAGAAATTGGAGGTCAGCAGAATTCTAGAAAGGCATTTGAAAAAGGAAAACAAGATGCACAAGAAAAACAATGAAAACCTGATCAAAGAAAATGAAAAGTTGAAAGAGAAAATGAGGAATTTAGAAACAAAGAACACATTGATTTCCAAGCAAGCTTATCGGTGGCTTAATGACAAAAACACATGGAAGTATAAGTATGACAGACATAAGGTCATGACTTCAATTTACAAGGGAGAAAAGTACAAAGGAATTGATTGTCTTCTACAAGCAACACAACAAGAGGCATCCAAATCAGGAAAAGTGGGTACATTAGAACTCCTAAGGTCAAAGCGGAGAAAGCAAGCATGAGGACATGCTTGCAAATCAGCAAGGGGGAGATTTTGGCCCTCGTTTTTTTATCAAAATTTTCTTATTAAATACACCTAATTTCCATTATATCCAACCATATACCATCCATACATACATTATTTTGACCAATTTATTCATATTAAGGTATATAAATTATGTTTTTCAATTTTTAGATATTTTTACAAAAAATGGATTTTAAGTGCATTTTTGGACAAAACTAAAAATTCCCGTAATGGCTCCATTGAAGTCGTACTTGGATGGCACGAGATGAGCACATATTTAAAAATCCTGGGAAGCAAGGATGGACATGTACCTATTGGTTCGGTCAACCCGAGCTAAAATAGGCCCTGTCAAAGCTAGTCAAACATGACCTGTCTTTCAGGAAATCCCTAAGAAATAGGCCAAAATTTGTATTTTGTGGGATTTTCCAGATTTTGTGTGATTGGATGGATGAATTCGACCAAGATAGATGGGATTATGATAGATATGACTATTAGAGACATTTTAGTCAAGTTTGTTTAATATTTTTCTATTTAAGCCAAGAACAATGAAGAATTTGTATAATTTTTCTTAATGAGACTTCAAAAGTTTGTGAGTTAATTTGAGAAACCAGTTCAACCTCATTTTTTCTGTTCAATGTGATGAATGATTGATTAATTTTCGGTCGTTGAGAATTATTTTCAGTGTGCAAGGCAAGGGTGGAGGGCCCCCACACCGATCTAAGTACACTTCCTGGTTAATTTATCTTGATTTTCATAAATAGTTTTGCTTCCGATTTGTTTAGTTGATTAAATGCTTTAGATTTGTTAAGTTTATTAGATGTATGATGATCGATGATGAATCTTAGTTTAATTTCTAATCTGTGTATGAAGGGACAACCCAATGTTTAAGTTAAACTCTCCTTCTATCTGATATAAGAACAATAAAGTAGAATTCATCTTTCTTTTCCTTGTCGAGTGATTTAATTATACTTATGAATCTTAGTTTAATTTCTAATCTACTTATGAAGGGACAAACTAGTGTTTAAGTTAAACTCTTCTTCTATGTGATATAAGAACAATAAACTAAAATTCATTTCCTTTCATGTTTAAAGCAATTTACTGAATTCTTAGTCTTAAAAAAATGGTAACAAATGAATGAATTTGTGAAGAAGGACAACATGGATCTCCTTAGTTAAGATGGTCTTCTATTACTCTTTATGCATCACAAGCTATCATCATTAGTTATTTTGATTTTTGTTCATGAAGTAGTACTGTAGATAAGGTCAACTTGATTCTCCTAAGTTAGGAGCCTCTTATTCTACTTATTACATATTGCATCAAAAGTTACTTAGTTAAATTTTATATTTGTAATACGCATTTCCTTTAGTTTAAAAAATTTGTCTTCTGCAAGATTGACTACCTGATATCCATATATTTTGGACATGCTTCCAAGTTTTACAAACCCGGATTGATAATAAAATACTTGTGTTATTTTACCTAGTAAATTGACTCAACACAGGGTAATGGATTTATTTGTGATATAAACACCTAAATTCACCAAATTAAGATAAATGTTGAATGAGAGACTTAATATGCATACCACTGTTATAATGCATAATCAACACCTTATTTAATGACAAAATGGATATAAAAGATTAAGAACTAAATTGAATTTATTATAGATTTAAGCTCATTAATTAAATATTAAATAAATCACAATTAAATTAAAATAGTGATTAAATTTAAAATTTAAACATAAAATTTAAGTTAACTATAAAATAAAGGTAAAGTAAATAAATTACAAAGTTCATTAAAAACTTATATTCAAACTACAAAAAATTTGGGGAAGAAATTTTATGTACGATTAAATAAATTTAAAGGATAAGGTCAATGTGGTTCTCCTAAGTTAGGAGTCTCTTCTTCTACTTATTACATATTACATCAGAAGTTACTTAGTTAAATTTTATATTTGTAAATGCATTTCCTTTAGTTTAAACAATTTGTCTTCTACAAGATTGACTACCTGATATCTATATATTTTGGACATGCTTCCAAGTTTTACAAACCCGAATTGATAATAAAATACTTGTGTTAGTTTACCTAGTAAATTGACTAAACACAGGGCAATGGATTGATTTGTGATATAAACACCTAAATTCACCCAATTAAGATAAATGCCGAACGAGAGACTTAATATGCATAACACCATTATAATGCATAATCAACACCTTATTTAATGAAAAAATGGATATAAGTGATTAAAAGCTAAATTGAATTTATTACAGATTTAAACTCATTAATTAAATATTAAATAAATAACAATTAAATTAAAATAGTGATTAAATATAAAATATAAAAATAAAATTTAAGTTAACTAAAAAATAAAGGTAAAGTAAATAAATTACAAAGTTCATTAAAAACTTATATTCAAACTACAAAAAATTCAGGGAGGAAATTTTATGTACGATTAAATAAGTTTAAAGGAAAACCACCGCTTTAATTCAAACTACAAAATTCGGGAATAAATTTTGATGTATGATTAAATAAGTTTAAAGGAAAACCACCTTTTAAAGTGTATCGATAAAGACAAAGGGATTTGTGTCTCCACGCACAAGAGCAAGGGAGTGCCCCCAAGGATTGGCGACTTCGGGAGGGATTTCAAGGGAGAAGAGTACCGTAAGAGGAAGGAAAGGAGGTGAATTGTTTATACATGCTTCCAAGTTTTACAAACCCGAATTGATAATAAAATACTTGTGTTAGTTTACCTAGTAAATTGACTAAACACAGGGCAATGGATTGATTTGTGATATAAACACCTAAATTCACCCAATTAAGATAAATGCCGAACGAGAGACTTAATATGCATAACACCATTATAATGCATAATCAACACCTTATTTAATGAAAAAATGGATATAAGTGATTAAAAGCTAAATTGAATTTATTACAGATTTAAACTCATTAATTAAATATTAAATAAATAACAATTAAATTAAAATAGTGATTAAATATAAAATATAAAAATAAAATTTAAGTTAACTAAAAAATAAAGGTAAAGTAAATAAATTACAAAGTTCATTAAAAACTTATATTCAAACTACAAAAAATTCAGGGAGGAAATTTTATGTACGATTAAATAAGTTTAAAGGAAAACCACCGCTTTAATTCAAACTACAAAATTCGGGAATAAATTTTGATGTATGATTAAATAAGTTTAAAGGAAAACCACCTTTTAAAGCAGTGTAAAAGACAAATGGACAGGCAGGTCTCCACGTGCTGAAGGGCAAGGGAGGTCTCCAAGGATTGAAGGGGGCGGGGAGGGATTTCACCAGAGAAGAGTACTGCAAGAGGAATTTAAAGCAGACCGGAGAAGACAAATGATTTGGTAGGTCTCCATGAGTCAAGGGCAAGGGAGTGCTCCAAGGATTAAAGGGGGCGGAAGGATTGCATAAAAGAGAAGAGGATACAAGAGGAAGGAAAGAGGTGAATTGTTTAAAGGAAGAAAATAGGTGAATTGTTTAAACTTGTTATTGGAAGAGATCTCTGAATTTTCTTTGAATTCGGCATGTAAATGCAGAGGTATCTTTAAATTCTCTGGCACGACCGTAAGAGGTATCTTCTAGATCTTAGGATTGTACTATAAAAAACCTAGATTGTCTGGGAGGAGGAAAAGATTGGTTTGGTAATCAGAAGAGGTATCTTCTGGGAATTTTGGGCACGAAGCCAGAAGATAGCTCTTCTAGATCTAAGAATTGTACTACAAAAAACCTAGATTGGCTGGGAGGAGGAAAAGATTGGTTTGGTAATCAAGTTAGCCGCATCATCCAACCTAGATTGGCTGGGAGGAGGAAATTATTGGTTTGGTAATCAAGTCAGTCAGAAAATATTGGTTTGGTAATCAAGTCGGCCGCATCATCCTCAGGGAGAGAAAATTCATCACATGGGTATTCTTTTGTGATGAAATTTTCTTGTTGAAAATTTCATATTATTATTTTTATTTCGAATTTTACTTGAATCTGCAATGAAACAAGTTTTTGATTAAAGTTTGGAGCACTACACTTTGGTATCAGAGCCAAGTTCAACTCTCCGACCTTGAAAATTAATGCACTGTATAATTAAATTGTGTATCCAAATCCCTATTTGTTTGCTTGTTTGCATGATAATTAAGAAATAATAATAATTGTTGACCCCTCCATAAGTGCTTACCTTCCTTGATGGACAGGGTGTTCATTCATTATATAGGGGTTGCACTGCTTACCTTCCTAATAATAATTGTTGACCCCTCCATAAATTCGATTATGTTAGCATTGTAAGACTAAATTCAGTTCAGTTAACATTGTAAGACTATATAACGGATTTAGGGCCTATTAGACACTGCGTACAGCGCGTTGCTGCAAAAGTCGACCCTTCTGAAATCATATAAAAAAATTTAGCATAAATAAATTTGAAGGACCGATAGTCTAAATTACAAACTTAGACCATGCTGACGTCTAAATTATAAATTACAAACTTAGACCATGTCGAATCTCTAGTAAAAGATCGAACCTCTGTGCATAAAATTCAAGTCTAAAAAGGATCGAAAGTTTTGTTGTAGAAGTAACCGAATCACAAGACTAAGTATTCTTTGTGGACAAGAAGAAGTTCTGTTGTTGAAGTTACAGTCACTTGTGTAAGAAGGACGAACTTCAAAAAAATATAAACCTTATGGACTATTGTATGGGTTAAGCAACTATATTTTGGTGATGGAAAACGTTAGTTCTAAACCTAGCTAAATTTGAATTTGCTTGTGGTGGCTGCATACGCAGAAGAACTTTTTCCTTTTGTAAAATAAAAATAAAAATGCCACACATATTTACAATTTAATTCAATAGTTAAAGGAATCATTTAATCAATACAATGCAACAGATTTATACCTCAGCAAATCTATAAAAAAAAATGCTACAAAATTGTATTAAACCTTTCTATTGGGTTCCAAACTTACCCAAGACAACCATTTTTCCACCATTGGCCAAAAATTCTTGTATTCTAACTACATCAATTACTGTATTGCTCTGCAAAAGTTGGCCTGAAAATCCATTACGGTTTAGAAATTCTCAGAATTTTTAGCATCTTGCAATCTTACTGCCTTCCGGAGTTTCCATGGTTGCATTAATTTGCTCTACTGCACCATCTGCCCTATCATTTGTATTCTCATATATCCAAACCTTTGGAAAGGAAACTTGTGAGTCCATGTACTCTCGCTGAAAGCACACACTGTTGCAAACCCCTGAAGGCAGAAATATTCTTGTCTTCTTGCCAATTCCCACCTAGAAATAAGTTGAGCAGAACTGAACTTGTGTGCTCTTTTCCTCTTTTAATAATCATATTTCAATGATAGGATTTACTAGGCTTATAGATACGCACTTTATGATCAAGTTGCCGGAAGATCCCTCCTCGAGCATTTTCGCTCCCCGAAATGCTTTGAGGACTTCCAAAATTTCTCGTTAATAGTGAGCTCGTTGACATCCCTAATTTTGATATTGATGCATAGTCCGTTAATGCCCACACTCGTAAAGCTTCCGCCCATCAATTCACTTCAAATCGGATTGTTATTTTTCCTTGCTTCCACCAACCCTACTAATTCCCCGTTCCATGATTTGAAAGGAAGTATTGGATCACCTCCCTAAGTAACATACAGCTCAAGCCCATCCATTCGCTAAAGTTATTGTTTTCTTGAAGGAAATTGACTTGGTTATGCTCAATTTAGGTTAAGAGTACCCCACATTCTTAATATTTATGCCCACCATCAAGATTTCGGGCTTTACTGCACAAACGATGGAGGCTCATAAGTAAGTGATGAAAATATCTAATTAGCAATAGAGATTCTGAGCATTGATATATTGATATTCTAATTCTAGTTATAATGTTTTTATTCTATTTTATTTTTTATTTTTAGAATATTTTAGTTCTTTTTTTGGGACAGATTTCATTTAATATTTTATATATAATATCAATGTTCAAATTAAAATTTTATGACTTTTGCTTACAAATTTTCAAACTAGTTATATATTTTATTTGACTTTTGAGTACACTTCAGGCCATTTTTACTTTATTTTATAGAGCTAAAAAAAAAAACTTCGCTAGGAAATAGTGTCAATTAATAGATAGTTATACCTTGCACTTCATTTTCTACCTTACTATCACAATATAGATCATTAGTAATCATAAGCATGACACACTCAAAATACTATATTTTACTACCTTAAATATGAAGGGAAATGTTAACTCTTAGTACGTGTATAATGTTACGAAGTGATACTATGATCTACGAAGATCCATGCATTTTAAATATTTTACGCGTTGGATAGATCATCATGCATTAGGACAAGGAGGTAGCAATACCACCCTCCTTGACTTTAGTACTAGTAAGACCTTCTTGCAAGTAATAATAGAAAAATAACTATACCCATATGTGAGCTTGTAGTTATGAAAATTATATTTATTAAATATATTATAACCGATTCTCATAAATTCTTATTATCCACATAGGAAAAGTCATGATGGTAGAGACATATCAACGACGACAATGCCATAGGGTTGCATCGCCATCTCTAACGTAACCACCAATGTCATCACCACCACCATCACCATCACCATTTCCACCACTAAGATCATCATTAGCACCAATCGTTACAGGGCCAGTCGCTACAACACCTGAGCTAACTACTATAAAGCACTCATTAGAAGCCATTTTCGAAACATTAAAAGGGTTGCAACTGACCAACACCAAAGAAGAATGACCTCATATTGAAGAAAGAGCTTCAGAAAAACCTAAATATTGTGATTATAAGCCACCAAAAGAAGATATTTCCAGAGAACTACAAAATATTAAACTCCCGGAATTCTAAAGAAGCTGAGCAGGAGAACATGCTGAAGCATGGTTAGAAGGAATGATAAGATGCTTCGCACTAAGAGAATATTCTTCTACCTCAAAAACAAAGATCGCTATATTTTAGCTCAGAGGGAGTGCTTTGATTTGGTGGGGAAATCAAGAAAAGCAACTACATCTCACTTCAGACAACGTTCCTTGGGATTTGTTTGAAGAAAGGTTCTGTGCAAAATACTTACCACCTTTATTTGAAGAACAACAAGCCAGAGTCTTCCACACACTAGTCCAGGGTAATAAGACTGTAGAAGAATATTAGATAAGGTTTATGGAGCTTGTAAAATGTGTTCCTTATCTAGATACCGATGAACGACAAGCCAAGTGTTTCATATATGGATTAAATGCTTGAACCAGGGTTATGGTTAGAATGTGGAAGCCATCATCAGTAGTAGAGGTAGTTGAATGTGCACGTTATGCGGAGGAACATTTAAGGATTAAAAGAGATATCAGGCCAACTGAACACTCATAGTCAGCATTTACAGGAAAGACTCCCCAGAAATTCTTCAAGAGAAGTACCTCGAGACCACCTCCTTATGGTAACAGGTTTACTCCAAGAGGAGTAGGAGTAAGAGCTCCTATGACCATTAATACTAAAGTTGTTGAATCATCAAATACTAGTCCATGGAAATCTTGAGGGACTGTTAATAAAGGAAGAGATTAGGAATGATAGGATGATTTTAGATTAGTTTGGAAACTCGGTTGAGACAGAACATAATTATGAATAAATAAATATTCGAACATAAAATTCAATTTTGAAATACAATCCTTACACAATCATTCTAATCATTAAAGTAATTACTAATATGTTATATGAATTCTAACTTTGGGACAAAGTTTTCTGAAGAGAGGAAGTATGTAATGACCCATTTCGAATACCATAGAGAATTTGATTATTAGCATGCATATATGATAACTACATATGCATGCAACACATATACTGCACTAGTATACCTACTAGTCTATAATTGAACATGTCTAAGTACAGGGTAATGGATTGATTTGTGATATAAACACTTAAATTCACCAAATTAAGATAAATGTTGAACGAGAGACTTAATATGCATACCACTGTAATAATGCATAATCAACACCTTATTTAATGACAAAATGGATATAAGAGATTAAGAACTAAATTGAATTTATTATAGATTTAAACTCATTAATTAAATATTAAATAAATAACAATTAAATTAAAATAGTTATTAAATATAAAATTTAAACATAAAATTTAAGTTAACTATAAAATAAAGGTAAAGTAAATAAATCACAACGTTCATTAAAAACTTAAATTCAAACTAAAAAATTCAGGAAGAAATTTTATGTATGATTAAATAAGTAAAGGAAAACCACCTTTTAAAGTGGTGGAGAAGGAAAATGAATAGGCAAGTCCCCATGTGCCGGAGGGAAAGGGAGACAGCCGGTAAACAAAATGAAGCGGTGGGAGAAAATTGTATAAGGTAAAACGAGGATTGAAGGGGGAAATTTCACGGGAGAAGAGTACCGTAGGAGGAAGGAAAAGAGGTGAATTGTTTAAACGTGTTCTTGGACAAGGTCTTTATTGTTCTTGGAATTCTGGGCACGGGGGCCAGAAGATATCTCTTCTAGATCTAAGGATTGTACAAAAAAAATCCTAGATTGGCTAGGAGGAAAAGATTGGTTTGGTAATCAAGTCAGTTGCATCATCCGCAGGAAGAGCAAATTCATCACACAGGTATTCTCCTATGATTAAATTTTCCTTCTCTCTGCTGCAAATTTCATATTATGTTTTTTTTTCGAATTTTACTTCAATCCGCAATGAAATAACTTCCTGGTTAAAGTTTGGAGGACTACAAGAAATAAGATAGGTGATGTTTTTGGATTCAACTTCGTTGAAACATTGAAATACTTAAAGTACCTGGGCATCCCCATCTATCTTAAAACACTATCCACTCAAGCATGGCATCTAGTCCTATCTAAAATAAAATTAAAATTAGAATCGTGGGGTTCCCGATGGTTCAATTTAGCAGGGAGAATTATCTTGATCAAGGTTGTGCTTTCAAAAATTCCTATATACCAGTTCTCAGCCCTTCTTGCTCCTAAGTACATTCTCCAGAGCTTGGGTAAAAGGATTTAGAAATTCCTTTGGGAGGGCAAAAAAACTCCTGCAAAAAATAATCATCTGATAAATTGGGCAATAGTAAGAGCACCTAGGTCGCATGGAGGGTTGGGTATCTATGACCCAACATTGATGAAAAGGCCCTAGGAGAAAAGCTCGCCTAGAAAATGAAAGCTAATCCAAATTTATGGTGGGTTCAAGTTCTTCATGAAAAATACATCTAGGTAGATAATGGGGGGCTGAATGGTTTCCTTCAACATGGGAGGAGAAAGTCACCTGTCTGGAATCTATTGCATCCACGGTCAATCTCATTGACAAACATTTAAAATAGTTTCCTAGAAATGGATCTAACTTTTCAGAATTGGATGGATTATATCATGAATATACCTCCGCCGCAAAATCATGTCAGCCTCCTCCATCTCAAAGAATACTTGGACAACAAAGGGATCATCTCCCTAGCCCAAATTTCTAAGTGGGATTATTCTGGGATGTGGTCGAGGTGGAATCTGGACAGTACCCCCCTTCCCCTAACCCTCCTCCCGCTAACCAATGAGCTAAAGGACTGCCTCATGGGATGTGCCCCATGACATCAACATAGCTCTCATCATTTGGGTTGGAATTCATTTATTTATGCTATTAAATATGGATATGAAGATTTATTATTCAATACTCAAATTCCCCGCAAATCATCCATTTGGAAATAAAAATGGTCTACCAATGTCATCCCAAAAGTGAACGCATTATGTTGGCTCTTCTCTCACAATAATATCTTAACATTGGAGTACCTTAAAAAATGAGGATTTCATGGTCCATCGAGATTTCCCTTATGAAAAATCTAGGTTGAATTAATCCCTCATCTCTTCTTATCTTACACATATACTTCTCAGGTCTAGACTTTAACTCTTGGCTCTCTTTATGACAAACTTGTTTGGCCTTCAAACCCCTCTTCCTTATTTTCCCATTGGCACAAGAATTATAGAGGCTCTTTCTGTGGTAAACCAAAACTCAAATGGATTTGTTGTTCCCTTCCATAATACGTTTTTTGGAAAATATGGTTATCCCATATTTCTATTATCTTAAAAAATGATGAAATTCCCAACAAAAAACTGCTCTGAAAGCCCTCACTTTTTGTCTTGAATAACAAGGGTCTTTTAAAAGAAAGAGATCCCTCCCTGGATAAGATAAAAATTTGTTGGCTAGATATCTTTTCAAAGCATCTGTGATCAATCCCTTCTCCATATACTGCCCCTCTCTATTCAAGGGCGACCTGGAAGCTCCAAATCTTGAATCCTGAATTTGAAACCTAGACACAATCTTGTAAAGTTTGGATTCTCTTTTTTTATGGCATCTCCAAAAAGAACCTACGGAGGGAAGGAGGTGGAGGAGTTCTTATCAACCTTGAAGAACATCATGAAATTAAGTATAGTGGGGATTTGGGAGAAGGTCCAACAACTTGGTTGGGATGTATTGTCTCCTCTTCCAACTTCAAATGGCCAAAGAAAAAGAAATTTAGACAATTAATATCATTGGAGACTCCTTAATTACCATTCAACATCTTCAAAGAGGAACAAATCCAAAGAACAATAATCAATGCATTCTCTTCTTCAGAATTAGAATCTTGTTGGATTTCTTCCCGTGCAAATCCTTTTTCCACATTTTCAAAATCCATAATGATCATGCAGATGCCTAGGTCAATGAAGCATGTACCCGTGAAGGTGGACAAACCCGTGTGAATGGCGTGTTAGGATGGAAACAATTTTGTTACCAAGATGTCTCTCCCCCATTGATAGAACAAGGAGAAATGGTCACATGAGATCTGGAGGAGAAAGGAAGTCGGTTTTTCAAGGGCGCTAATGTTGCTATGGCAATAGAAGTTTCAAAAAAATCATAAAAAATCAATGGAACCTCTCCCTCTCTTTCATGGCGAATCTATCTCCCAACTGTGATTATATCAAAAGAAGGGAGAGTTCGTTTGATGGAAATACATATTATGCAACTAATAAAGTAAGTAAATTTTGGCTCTTCAGCATGGATAATGAAATCTGAACGCATGCCCGTAGAAGCTTATCTGATCCTCCAACCAAAAAATTAAATGTGCAAGCTCGTTGGGGGGGGCGGGGCGTGGCGGTGGGAAGAGGCGGGTATGGAGGTAAATGACGAGGAGATAGGCGGAAGGGGTGAGTATGAGAATCTATGATTGGTGTCAATCTATTGTCCATGGTAGGAACATTCATGCTGAAGAACCTTCAGTTTTGGTCTCACCCAGTTAGTGCACCTATGCGCCTCCACTAGAGATGGCGAACAACAAATTGGAAAATGATGGTCGTGCTTTGGTTGAATTTTGTTGGGAATTCATCAAATTCCATAGAAGCGGCCATAAAATACAGTTGTTCAATGTTAGTTGCTAGAACCTCAAATTCCTTTTTCAAAGTGGCTCCATCTGACATCCCGTCGCTAGAATTATTCTCAAAGTTAGGCTCCCCCATAATCACAATGATAAGCAACTCAGTACAATGAGCAGTTTCAGAATGGCTCCATCTGACATCCCGTCGCTAGAATTATTCTCAAAGTTAGGCTCCCCCATAATCACAATGATAAGCAACTCAGTACAATGAGCAGTTTCAGAAGAAGAAAATATGAATAATGGAGCATTGATATGATTTTCTCTATTGTTGAGGAATCCCCTTGAATTCTGATGTCTCACTGTAAAGCCGTGTTTTTGGTAGGTCAATTTTGCAAATTTTTCTGTAGTGCATCTATCGAATTTTTTTTCAGACGAAAAAACGTTCAACATATTAGAAAAAAACAGTACATTGACACATAAAATAAACATTCTCAGCTGATGTGCCTACAGCAAGAAACCAACATTGCATGGCCATCGAATCTATGTACTTAGTGAAGCGCTAGATAGATCTATACTTTGAAATCCTTCCTATTATTTCTCTTGAAACTGACTACAATTCGAAAATGATGTAAATATCTGGGTGTTTTCACTATGAACCGATGCAAGCTTTATATAAATCCACTCATTCCCGTTACAAAAAAATAGACATTATGATATTTATTTTTTGAAAAAAATACTTTCACATAAAATTAATAAATTTTAAAATAAAATATTTTCAAAAATAAATAAATGAACATAAATTTAATATAAATTTAAAATATGATTATAATTCTACCATGATCATTGGGCCTAGAGTATGTCCTAAAATTGCTTCTATTTGGCTAAGAAATCGTCTTCCTCAGACATAAGGAAATAGGTTAATGGCCCAAGTACCAATGGCATATGGTAGGAGAGAAACCTTGCCCCCTTACGAACCACCAACATGAAATTTGAGGGAGTGTGGTTTTCCTTGAATAACAATGATGAGTCAACCTGCATTTGTGAATAGCAACCAATGATGATTATCCCCACTATTGTTTTTTTTTTTTTTTTAAATGAGAATATTTTCTATGCCCAGACGCAACAGTTACTCAGGAAGTAGTTACAACAATTCATCTAGTAGTGTGTCCTCTAGTGAGGAGCTTTTTGGAATTATAAAAAATTCTATATTGTAAGCCCATTATCACAGAAAAGCTACATGCATAAAATTTGCAAAACCAATCGAGAAGTAAAGCACATTTATAAATGAAATACATCAGAGAATTGATGAGCGATCATCTTCGAGAAGATGGTTGAGATTAAGGAGAAGTATGCCCACATACCGATTGGAAGCACTATTGTTGGTATTTTGATTATCAATGGTTGGGTGATGCACCTTCAAATATTTTATCTATTGCTGGATAACATCAATTTCATCCTCTTGTCGAGCTAATTTTCCTCTCAAGACTTGTATTTCTTCAAGGAGGTTGATGGATGTTGTCATTTGCCGATGCAACTTCTAGTTAATTTCCATTGTTTCCAGTTATAGAGATTCAATTTGCTGGGAACATTTGCTGTTATCTGGGTTACCCATGGTTTGAGGAGTTTCATCTCTTTTTTCCCACATGCTTAGATAAATGGCAGGGAGTACCTCTTTTCCTTCTTGCATGATGCATAGGAGGCACTCAAGAACAACAAGAGGGATACAAGAGAAAGGGGCCAGGGAAAAATTTACTTGGAGGAGGACAAGTGCGACCTTGCAGTAGAAAAAATGGTCCGAGCAAAGATGAAACAACCACAATTCAGCAAAGGAGACAAATCCCACCCAAAGAAAACTAGATATAGTGACTCTCGGGCCCAAGTAGCAGTGATACAAACTAAATTCACTAACAAAAGGGTATAGATAATAGAGACACCAAAGTACATAGCTAACTTCAGAAATGGAAGAGGCTCCACTGAATTCAAAGAAGTAAAGGACAAGCCAAAAGAGGAGAGTACCAAACATAAGGATAAATCAAACCAAATTTGAGGAGCTCCAATGTAAAAAGATAAACCGAGAGATGAAAATGCAATCAACAAAGATTAATTGACATGGGCACACCAGAACTTGAAACCTAGATGAGTCCAAAAGGAAGTACCACTGCCAGAGTTCACTTAGAAACTGATGAAGCAATAGACTAGAAAGTTATGACCACCACCACGAAGAAGCCTAGAGAAGTCGACCGTGCTTAGGTGAATTACTTAGAGCACCTACGAACGAAACCAAATTCGAATCGACATGGAAATAACAAGTTGAGGGTAGGAGACCAATCTAAGACCGTAAATTTGACATGCATAAAGTTAATCCCACATGTGTTTCTACTCCATACTCCATTAACCTTCGTAATTATTGTAGCCATTGGAATGATCAATAACAGGAGTGCGAGGTCTGAGCAAAGATCAAAACATCGTTGTTTCCTTGTACTTAGGGTGTGTGAAGAGAGTGAGATTAAATGAGTTGCATGAAGTGTTGTGTCAATGGGAGCCACGATACCTTGTTGCATGCTCCCCCAATTTTTACCCATTTTCCTAAAGTTAGGAATCAGACCGAGGGAAAATTGATTTGGCCTTATAACCTTAGACATTAAAGCATGTACTTGGAGGAGGGGGTCATGGGATAATTTTCCATGCATGACTACTGTTACTTTTGTTTGTCCAACTTTAAGGAGACCAACTAGGTTGGCTTGTTTGTCAACTTCTGAAATTTGGTGTTTGAGGACGTGGAAGATGGATTTAAGAGGGAAGAATTTGAGAGCTTTAGAGATTCTTTAGAGTAAGAATTTGATATGGTTTTCTTTAGGCCAAGTGCATTTGTACAAATGTTAAATTGTTAAAAGACAGTCCCCAAAGATTGCTAAATTTTGTACATTCATATCTTTTGCCAAGCTTAGACCTAATAGAAGGCCATACATCTTCGCTTGATTATTGGTCCTTTGTCCCAACCCCAGAAATAACTGATAGCTAATTTTCCATCAAAATTACGTATGATCCCTCCCTTCTTGCCACCCTTATCCCATTGTTAATTTGACAATTAAATTATGATAATATTTTCCACTTAAAAATATAACAATAATAAAATAAAAAACCCACCATAATCTTCTCAATTAATATAATAAAATTATATCTAAAGTTTGTATTGAATTTTAAAATAACTTATATTATTATAAAATTATCAAAGTTTCGAATGATCACAATTATGGCTTCTCACATCCTCATATGTGAGAAGGCATTTGTTAGTGATTAGATTGCTCCCTCTCACACTGATCCATTTTTTTGTAAATACCAATGGCCGTAAACGTAAACTTTTCTAGAACTTTTCAAAAAGTAAACGTGTGAGTATCGTACAAGAGAAGGTATGCCAGAAATGTCAAAATTTTATATAATTACAATATTTCTATAATTTTATTAAATAATGATGGAGTACCATTAATTATGTATATAAATAAATGATTTTTCTATAGAAAAAAAATATAAGAAATCAATTAAATTATTTTAAATTTGTATTTATATATTCAAAATAATTGGAAAGAAAATTTCTTAAATTTCCATAATTTTGATGACTTAATAAATTAGGAAGATCATAGAATTACACTTACAAATAATTTAAAATTTTAATATCGAATATTGACATATTGTTTCATCCCATAGATTTTTAAGGATTCCAATGCCATGTTTCAAAAGGAAACTTGTGAGATTTCATTTTGGCATCATTTACTTAGTCTTCAAATTTTCTCGAACGACAAAAAATGGTCGGAATCTGGCAAAAAAAAAAAATTCAAAAAATCTCGCAGTAGGAAAGTTTGAATCGAGCTTTTAATGGTGGAAATGGATTCAACACTATAAAAAACCCCTCAGGCACCCAAAATCTTGAAGTTTGACAGTTGTAACTTGGATTTACAAAAATTATTGCTAGATTTTATCAAAATATTGCCAGAATTTCCATAATTTTCCAGGTAAATTTGAAGGTCGGGTAGACTACAACCTTCATTTTTATTTAGAAATGTTGGTTTTCCACTTTAAGCTAGCTATAATAAAAATATATTTTTATATTTTAAATTGTAATCAATGATCTCCTTATAATATGTTAGGTCCCCGTAATTTGTTAGATTGGTGAGAAAAAATAAACAGGGGTAACATCAGACCAGTCTTTGGAGTCCTAGGATCTAGCCTTCCTGGACTCAGAGAGGGCTCTCTCCATTTTGTGCAAAGGATATGAACTTGTTTGCTTTTTAGGGTTTGATTTTAGGCTAGTTGTTAAGTTTAGGGTTTTTTTGTTTGTTTGGGTTGGGTAGATGATCAATTAGAATAGATGGAGTGAGATCTTTTCAAGTCATTGGGCTATGGAGTCTACAAAAGGTTATGGAAAGTTCAACAATGAATCAGGGTACATCACAAGTCAAATCTAGCATGGTCAAATGGATCTTCAAGGTAGGTGTGAGATGAAATGAACATCAAGTTTGTGAACATAGTAGGGCAAAGGGAAATTTAAGAATCCTTTGTCAGATACCTTTAACAAGAAGGGTCTTTAACACTACTCAACATAAAGAATTAATCATAAGATAGGGCAAACCAATAACTCTTTGGTTAAACTTAAGCAAATAATCATTTAAGATAAACAAACCAGTGAACTATAGAAGGCAAGAAACTTGTATAACTTCTAGTAAATTCACCTTTAAGATTATAAAACATTCAAGATAGACATATAACATGGATCAAAGAAGAGGGAAATCCTAGACATCATTGATCATAGTCATAAAGACCTCCAAAGCAACCTTTCAAGAATGGAAAAAGGGCATGATTAAAACATAAACCTCTTTGGCTAAAATTAATCAGTGAAACTTCAAAGAAAGATATTAAGAACAATGTTTAAGTAACATCAAACAAGTAGGGCTAACCATGAAACATATTTGATATCTACTGTATTGAATCATTCATAAGATAAACAAGCATAAGTGGGTCTAGAGAGCAACTAAGAATCCTCTAAACTAACCTAGCAGAAGAAAACATAGAAGCGGTGAAAGACAAACAGACTAAGGTGCCTCTGAACAACATTTCTTAGCCTAAAATTTTTGTCCTACTGCAATATAGAAGGATGTAACAAAATGATACATAAGAAAAAAAGAACTGAATAGAAGCACATCACCATAAACCATGCTCAGGGATCCTGCATGCAAGCCTTCATCATCGTAAATCAATCCAAGCCATTCACAAAATCAGAGCCAATTTGTCTTTAATATCCAAGTCTATGCATTACTCACAAGAGTCATAACAACAACCATCTTACAATGAATCCTCAATTCTCTATTTAACAAGCAAGGAGGAAAAAACCTAATTAGGTCTCTAGAAGCCCATTAGCTAATCAGAAATGTCACTTTTGTCCTTGAGACCTTGTAAGGCCCAAGGCACAAAATATCTAATACAAAATATCTTCTCGACTATTTTTGGCAACAAAATTGACATTCGGACTTCCCAAAGCCTCCAAAATATTTCCAAGCATACTTTTTTTACTTTTTGACTGTCAAGGCGCAGCACTGAGATTTAAGGATGTATTTCTTGGCCTAGGCGCAACATATGCATAGGAAAACTGGGTACACTTGCAGCCAAGTTTTGATGGCCTTCCCAATGTTGAAATTAGCTCCGTGATGGCTTGTTGGAAAGCCTGTTGAGTCTAATTAATAGAACTACCCTTGGTTTTCTGAGTGGAACCCTATAACCTATTAAAAAATTAAATTTCCCAAAGCTTCTCTAGGCGCAGTGCCAGGCTTGAAAATGAGGCAGAAAGGTGAAGAATGAGGTTTTTTTAGCTTTTTGAGGGACCAAAAATAATCCAAATGCTTTGAAATTTGGTGCACATGCTATAATTGAGCCGAGGATTCCAAAAATGCAAAAAATTTCCTCCTGAGGATGTCTGATTTGAAAGTGTAGCGCCAAGGGTGCTACGCTTAGAGGCCTCAAAATTTGCAAAAAACCAAAATTTGTCAAAATTTTCCCAAAAATTGGTGGGTACCTTCCTTATGGGGTTTGAGAAGCCTATAGAGAAGATTCAACCAATATTCCAAGGTTTTCTTGGTATTTTTCCTCTTTGAGTGTTTGTATTTTGGCATGGGCCTTTTTTAGCTTAGCCCTTGCAATTTGGTTTCTCCAGACATAATGCTTGGTCATGTTCCTTTGGAGATCAAGATCATTATTGGATTTCTCAATTTTAGCCTCCAAATGTATGTTTGATATTTCTAGCCAAGGCTCTCAATCATATTCTATCTCCATGGCAAGCAGCTCACTTAGAGGGAGCTGCTCTGCCAAGGCTGATTCTTGTTCTCTATGTTTTGTCAAGGCCTTCTTTAAACCCATGGTTCTTGGTCTCCTCCTAGACTGTCCTTATTCATCTTCAATTTCCTCATAGGTGCTCATGAATTCTTGTAGATTTACCTATTCCCTTTGAGCTTCTTTCCGGGCCCTGATTTCTCTAGACTCATAAATGGCATGTTGTTCCCCTAGCTGCCTATTCTCCATCTCAAGGGCATCATTCACACTCTTGGCCCTATCTAGATTTACTTGGAGGTCTTCAATTAGGGAATATTTGTTCTGGATGAGAAAGTTTGAGATCCTTGCTTCATTTTCCTCGTCACTGTCAATTTGAATGATTTCAAACTCTCTCTCAACCTCATGCTAATATTATTATTCTTCCTTTACCTTTTCTTTGCCTTATCTAGTGGTTTAGTGGATGTGGAAGGCATGACCCCTTGCCTTTTTGAGGCAGCAAACACATGCCTTTCCCCTCTTTGGTATACCAATGAAAAAGGCTCAAATCTACTCATTTTGGTGTTTTCATCATGGCTGCCATCATTTGTTTCCATATCTTCCTCTTCATTACCTTGACTGCTACTTACCTCATCATTGTTGTGATCTTCATTTTCACTATCAGCCTCTTCATTTTCTTCATTGTTTTCATGACTGTCATGGCTGTTGTCATGACTGTCTTATTTGATATTTTGATCCTTGGTGTCACTACTATCATTTTCCTTACTGTCCCGTTCCTCACTGATGCTTGCTTCATTGGTGTCCATGCTATCTTCAATCTCTTCATTTAATGTCTTGTTATCATCTTCATTTTGGCTGCTCCCTTCATCTTTTCCCTCATCTCTGTCATGACTATGAGCCTCACTGTTTTGACTGTCATTAGGGCTCTTAGTCTCACTGTTGTCCTTAGGATCATCCTCTGTTTTTTTGTCACTTGCCTCATCCTCATTATCATCTAGCTCCATGTCTTCTGCTTCATTGCTGACCTCTTCTTCATCACTGCTTAATTCATTTCCACTGCCAACTTCTTCATTTCCTTCAATGTTACCATCTCCCTCTGTTTCCATGTTTTCAGCTTCTTGTTTTCTTGACTCATCATCAGCGTCATCTTCATTTTGGTTTGATTCATTTTCACCCTCACCCTCATGGTCACTTGCTTGTTCACTGCCACTTCCTTCTTGATCTGATGCATTGGGAGAGGCTGAGGAAGGGAGGTTTTCTTGAGGAGAGGCTACTTGTGAAGATGATGAGGCATGATTTGTAGGAGGTGATGGAGGAGTGGAGGGAGGAGGATGAGATGATGAGGGTAGATTTGGCTGATGATGGGGCTGTGGGTGTATGAAGACCTCATGAGTAGTAAACAACTCCCATGGTATGCCCTATTGCTCCAACTGATGTAGCACAACCATCTTGATCAAGGAGTGATGGAACAAACTTTGCATTTTTTGGGAATAGTTCCTTCTTCGGAAAAAAAGAGACATCTTGTCGATACTCCTATACAATTAGTAGGGAAAATGAAGCATTTTAACCCTAGTAAAATGCATGAGTAATCTAATATGATAGGAGTAGATTCTAGAGTAACTTCCCTCACAGGTAAAATATTTCATGATGACCCTCATCAATGGTGCATACCTCTCTAGCAAGTGTGAGAAAGGGAAAATAGTCTTGCAGCCTTCTTTGTACCTAGGCTTGAGGAATGGCTCATAGCAGCTCATGTCCAGCTTCGCTCTTTTGAACCATTTTTAACCAACATCAGGTAGTCTAGTAGCATGGGAAATGGTATCTGATGATAACTCAAAGTCTACCCCTGCAAGATTTGCTTGTTTATTGTGTAGGTTGAGGACAAACAACCTAGTGAGATCGGGGTGACTTTGCACTTGTTGGACCTTTTCAAAAAACTGAAAGCACCCTACATTCTGAAAGCATGTGAGAATCATGGGAGAGGTAGTAAGCTCCACAATTTCTTGGGGTTCGAATCTATTAACCTTCCACCTTTATGCTTTTTCCTCATAGGCAGTTGGCCTCTTTCATTGCTAACACTCCCTTCTTCTCCTGACATGGTGATTAGTGCTACCTTTAAACAACCCTAGGCCGGCTTGTGAAACTTGGTAGGAGGAGTGAAATGAAATGATGGTGCAAGGCAATTTTTGTAAGTGAGTGAGAGGGAGGTTTAGGTGTGTGACTGATCTCCTTTGAGATTTAATGAAGGGTTAACTTGAACTCAATGTAAATACCCTAATTGACACCCTTCTTGACTGATAAATTATTGCTTGGAGGTCAAACGAGAGTGTTTGTCATGAGGACTTAGGGTTTCTATTCATTATGGTTTTGACCAATTTCGTTTAACCATTAAATCATGAAATTTACTTGGAGAGCAAGGAAAATATCCATCTACCAAAATTTGGTGTCTTTGCAGGTCCTTGGATGCAGCTTGGAGGTTCTCTTCAGTGGTTTTTTGGCAATTTGCAAGTGTAGGAGGGCTTTTGGCTTAGGTGCAGCGCTTGAATGTGTTGTCAGGTCACTTCTACCCTACGCGCAACGCCTGCACGCGTTCAGGCCTGTCGGGTCTCTTAAGCGTAGTGATCGCATGATGCCCTGCCTGTCGGGCTCTTCTGGGTGTAGCGCTGAATGCCTTTTTGGCCGTCGGGCTCCCTGAGCGCAGCGCCAAGCGTGTTCACTGTGTCTTCTGGTCAATTTTGGGTGAACAGGTAGCGCCTGTTTGAATGCGCAACGCGTTATCCTGAACGCGTAGCACAGTGTAAATTCACACTGTAAAAACTCCCGAAAGAGTAGCACTGGGTGCTGTAAGCGTAGCGCCTACACGAACGTACAGTGCCGGAAAACTCACCCAAATTTGACTAAAAATGCCCAATTTTCTCTTGAATGCTGTGACTGTTTTTGCAAATGCATAATTAGATGGGAGGAGAGCAAAAAGTCCTTTATAGCTTTTAGGAAAATAATTTTAAATCAAAGAACCCACTTTGCTAATGTTTTTTGAGCTTTTCTGTCTTTCACTGATATTCTTTTGACTTTTTGCAGTAGGTGACTTAAAAACATAAAAATGGTCTTTTTCTCTTCTAACCATTTTTCTTTGTTGCTTTTAAGGTTGCTGACATGGTGAAATTTGACTTCCTTTGGCCTATTGATGCTTGTAACACTTTGTTCTGTAGATGTTTGTTTGAGTCACATAACTTACTGTGTTTTTGGCTTGTTCTTGTCTTTCACTCACTTTTATTTCATAAGTGTCATGAAAACCTTGAAGTAACTATCTTCCCTGATCTTTGGAACATGCTAAAATCACTTTGACAACCTTAGGCACTTGCATGGTGGCAACATGTTTAAAAATTGTCTGTTCTTACCTGGGAGATTAAATTGCCTTTTGCTTGATGGGTGACTGAGAATTTTTTTTCCATATTTCTCATTTACCTCTAGGCATGTTAAGTTCATCTCTGACAAGTACCATAGTTTTCATAATCATGTATGCTATCTTCTCTTTTGGCCACTTCTAATTTGCAGGTGCCATGACATACTGTTTTAGCCCTTTCTGATGTTCTTGGACTTTGAAATATTTAGTCACACAACAGCAACCTTATTCCATCTTGGAGCCTATACTATGCTTTTCTATCCTTTAACCACTGAGTGCAAAAAACTGAAATGAGAGCTTGACCCTCCTTTTTGTGTTTTTCTGCATTGGACCTCTGGCTAGCATACTGTTGATTTAATCAGGTTTAGAAACCTTGATTCCTCCTCTAGACTCAGTGCTCCTTTATTTCCTTCAGAAACTCATCAGTTACTCTATCAATTTCCTTTTTGATTTACCTCGAGACATCCTTGCAAAAATGCCAAGCACATTTACCTTTTGAAAAACTTGAAATTAACAAAGTAGCCCTCTTTGGAGATTTTATGTTCTTTCTTGGGAAAGCATTTGTTGCTCTTCTTTTATATTCGAAACAGGTTTTGGAATAAGAAGAACAGAGTTTAGAATTCCAATGAATACCCTACAACCTAGGAAACCCTAATGATCTAGTGGGAGGGTTTTAAGTTGGTCTTTGACTAAAATTGGGCTTGGGATCTTAACATTGTAAAAGCAAAGTGTTTGACAAATTGATGTATTTGAAGATGCATAAATGGATGTGCTCGATTGGCCTAAAGAGCATATAGAGATATTTTTAAGACCATCAAGGTTAGAGAGAACTGATGACCATGGGAATGAACAAGTTGATTGGTAACCCTAGGTAAAAAGTGAAAGAGTGAGGCAAAGGAAAAATAAAGTGCTGGGGTTGTAGGTGGAAAAATAGGAAATTGATGAGTGGCACAAGCCCATGAGGGGTCTTTTAGGAGTGGTAGGTTAATCATGGAATGGAAAAATAGTAGAATAGTGAAAATTTTGGCATAGGGGTAATGAAGGCAGTGAGATTCTTAAAAATCACAATATTCTGGGATCTTGTTTTTAGGAATCTAGGACTGATATTTAATCATCTAAAAATAGTAAAAATTATTGATGACTAATAGTGGCTCCACTTGGGGAGGGAAAATCCTTTTTAGGAGGTGTCCAGGATCTCAGAGCTCAAATCTCTAGGTTTCGAAGACCAGTGCCTTACTTGCACTTTGCATATTTTTTTCCTTCATTTGTTGATTTTTTCTTGAAATTATAATCTCAAAATTTGAAAATACATCTTTGCTTCAGCTTCATTTCTACCTACACATCATACTTTTCCTAACATTTTTTCTTCCTTTAGGTGCACTTGGGCTAGCTAGCCCTTGACATTGTTTTCTTTTGAAAACATAAAAAAACTATCTACTTGTACCCTTATCACTCCAAGAGTTCAGATTAAGCTAATGAGCTCTCTTATTCTCTACCTACTCTACTTGTTTTTCAAGATTAAGTTGTTTGACAAAATTTCCTTCTCTAATATACTGACATGAAATTGAAAGCATGACTAAACCAGGATTGAGCAATCTGATTTACTATGGGCTCTGACATTGGGACAAGCTGCACACAGACATTATTTTTGTACAAACAAAACTAGAAAACATGAGGGGTGTGATCTATCATTTGTTAGGCATCACTATCTTTTTTCTTTGGTTCAGATTTAAGCATTAAGAAGCAACATCTTTTCTTCCTAATCTATCCTACTGACAAGTCAAGCTTAAAATATTTTGACAAGTCTTCTTTCACTACCTATCAGCAGAAATTCAAAATATGTTTAGCCATGATTAGGCTAGATGACTGAACAAGGCTCTTTTTCTTAAAAAGTAGTGGCATTTAGGCTTACACACTTTCAGCAGTACTCTTTTTTGGGTATGGGGTTATACCTAATATTTTTCCTGACCTCTTTTTATTCTTTTCTTTGTTTATATATATATATATATATATATATATATATATATATATTAGCATTCTAAGAAAAAAACTAGAAAAATGCGCATAGTGTTGAGCTTATTTACATACCTATCTACCCTGATCTAACTTGGAATTTTATGTTGTTCTAGGTGATGCAATAGTGCTAGTGCAGCTAATTGAAAAGCAACAAGAATAGGTAGACAACCTGACTACTTGCTAGAGGGAAAAACAGTATACATTGATTATGTGTCTTCATAAACAAGGCTATCATAGGTAGTGGAAACCTCTGATGTATTTGATTCTTGTAAAGAATCCCTATCTAGAAACTCGAGCCAATTAGGACCTTCATTTAATCTGCTATAGGATCAACAAAGGCACGATGAAAATTTTTTGCTCTTAGGACTTTCATGACTGTTTGGTCATCAGTATCCCCAATATTGATTTTGAAAACCTCATCTTCAGTCTGGTTCTTGAAAGCACAATCATCCTAAACCTGCAAGTCAAAAGGTAGTACAATTTCCTCTTTCTTAGGGAAAGGTAGACTTTCCAAGAATTTTTTAGGGCCTTGGAAATTGTATGACTGAATTTGAGAATTTAAAAGTTCAATGTCAGTTTCATATTTTTCAACCACTATCTCCAGAACAATTCTCTTAACTTCAGGGTTAAATTTTCTTGACCTTAAAATGAGAAATATAGCTTTTAGGAGATTCTCATCAAGCTAAAGTTCTGATAACTTATTTGAAATTTCACTATATAGAAGGTCTACCACCAACCTTGTCATTTTGTTCAATCAGTCTGAGAAAAGTGTCACTGCATCTTTTCAACCAGTCTAGAGTCTTCTACCAATGGAGTCTTTAGGTCTATTGAGAGTTGTGGAGTCTCCAGGTGGAGGATTTCAACTTTGTTGTCCACCATCAACAATACAAGATATAGAGGCTGAAAGTTCATGAATGTTTTTGAAAGGTTGACCTCTCTTAGTGTTTGATAAACTCACACATTGTGTGACTAGTCCTCTAAACTTCTTAGGGCTGATTTGACACAATCCTAGGGAAGTCTATGAAAACTAGTAAAGTTAGTAGGCCTACTAGAGGTGTTGGACGGATAAATCGTTCTTGTGGAAAAGGAAGATCTCCCTAGTATACTATGATAACTAGCAAAAAATAGACAGATGTAAACTACTTTCTCTAGATTATATTTGATCTAGATTTATCTATAATGAAGGATGTAGGACTTACATGTAGTCCAGCGTTGATCATAGTTTTCTTTCCTATCGCTTTGAATACGTCTCGTTCGGAGATCTGTAATCAAAAACATGAAAGAATCAGAAGCACCTGCATAATATAGATTAATTCATAAACCATAAATCTATCTTGATGATCAAGGAATTCAAGAAATAATCCATTTAGATAAACAACTCATTGATAAAACAAGATCCATTTGTATTAGCTTTGATGAAAAAAGGAGCCTTACAACCGTGTTCACCTTGATGTCATACAGGTCCTTCCGGGGTCTGGAACAAGCATTTCCTCTACTTTGACAAGCCTTTGCACTCTATCGACTAACATACACATGAGTTTGTAATCATTCCCATATGATAATCAGTTAAGAGAGTCTAAGTTTTTCCAGCGATTCTCCTCAAAAAATCTCAAAGCCTAACTCCCCTTGAGGCTGAACTATGGCCTCAATTTATAGCAAAAGAGAAGAGGTTGCAGCTCCAAATAAGAGGGGATAGAATCCTCTTTCAAGGGATTAAGTTCCACATACCAAGGGGTAGGCTCCTTTAATAGAGGGATGAATGTACATGAAGAAGGCGAAAATTTCTAAAGAACCTCAGTAATTTCTTCGAAGCTTCCCAGTTCTTTAGTTGGCTTCAAATTTTGCTACCTTCCTTTACCTTCTGAGGAAACGGCGCCATAAAATGTAGAAAATGAAATCTGTGTGATTCATATCTTAAAGAAAAAGCAGATCAGTATATAATAATACTAAGAAAGTGTGGTACTAGTATTTTATGACTTTTATAAACTTTTCTCTCAATTTAGAAACCTTTTAGGAACTTGATGTTTTTAGACTTCTAGAGCATTGTGTCATTGATGATGAACCATCTAGAGTAAATTTCACTGATGACAATTTTGTATATTTTGAATTCCCCTAAGTGTGAGAGGGCTTCCAATGTGGAGGAAGAGTTCTATGTACTTTATCTTTAGAGATGGCGTGGACTTTTGAATGAATCTGTAGCATTGATAAACTACATTAACATATGTATATGTAATGGTTGAGTGGCAGTTCTGTACTCAGATCAAATACTAACTAAATCTTGTTCTAATGTAGAAATGATCTTACTATCACATCAATAATGTAGACATAGTATGGATGCAGCCATACGTTATAAGTAGTCTACTGCATAATGAATAAAACTCCTGCTGGCCCTTCGATGAACAACTAGATCGAGTCTTGATTTCTGCTTCTTGGACTAGTACGATTCTATCCATGAGATTAAATGTGTTGAAGTCGAACATGGTAGAAACCACTTGATTACCAGTCAATGATGTGAACTGTTAACAAGTGTGAGAGAAACCACCAGTAATGTCAATGGCTCTCAAAGTACTCAGTACAATCCATGAAATGTGAATCAATGATAAATTAAAATTTCCATGAATTGCGATCAGAAGATCTGTGATACGGAATGTAAGTGGAAGAAGTAGAAAAACATGCCATTAAGGCATGCAGATTCCAAGGTACTGAAGGATTCTAGATCAACTTCCTAGATGATGAGCTGTGGTCGATAGAAAGTGATCCATCGTAGGAAAGCCCACGGCACGAAACCATTAGATCAAGTTTTGTAGAAATATTTTGTAAGGACTGACTTAGGGATGGTCAACGCGAATAGAGACATATGTTTGCAAATGAATGGTTTGCTGGTAATCTCAAACACATAACGACACTCCAGATGGTTTGGTGACAATTGACCTAAGCTAATACCCAAAAACCAGCTGAAAACATTCAATATGGTTTGATTAACTGATAGGCAGAGGATTTTCCCAACCCAGGTGGAAGTGTGACAAAAAGTGTCGTGTTCAAGAGTGGTATACTGCTTTTAAACAAAGTATGACATCTGGATCCATTTTCTCTCTTTTCCCCCACCATTTCTGGCAAGTTCCTCTTTATTTTTGACAAGCTTGAGGAGGATAACATTTGATTTTTATATAATCTCATCCTTCGGATGAGTCCAACTTAGTTTAAAATCGAACCTTAAGAAGGAGTGGTTCGTTCCTGTTTGTAATCGACAGGTCCTTTACTGTTAAATTTTAACGAGTCCAGTATAGGAGAAACTCGATGTTTTTAAATTTTAGGGAGTCAGAAGAAAAGCTTAATGAAACTCCGTGGGTGTACTTTTTCGTAAATTTAGTCTCTCAGGCCCGAAAAAATATAAAACAATACAGGAGAGAACTCTATTGACCATGATTAGTCAACTTATACCTTTTTTGTAAATAGTCCATTTCAGTTTGGAAAAGGGGTGTTGAGTCTCAAAAGTGTTTTCCATATTCATACATATTTCCATTATGTCATAACCATTTAGTTCTTATTTCATAGCCATCTGACCTAAAACCCTGCATCAAGTAACCATTTTCATAAATATATGGGTTAGGATCCTTGTCTTCCAAAGTTATTTATTTTATATATTTAAAGTGAATTTATGATTAAAAACTAGAAAATTAACATAGTTTCATATATCTATATATGTGTTATGAGTTTTGTGACATGTCTAGGTCAAAAGGAGACTTCTAGAAGACCCTTATGTGGCACTCTAAGGCCAAATTCGAATTTGGTTGGAGAAGATCATGGGATGATGAGAACATGTGTCTCATTTCCTTGTTGTATTGAAACTCTAAGAGGATATGTGTCTCATTTCTTAGTTGTGTTGAAACTCTAGAAAGACATGTGTCTTATTATTTCCTATTTTGATTGTAACTCTAGAGATGGAGGGAGAGATTCATGGACTCCCATTAATGAGATAAATCCTCATATTTTGTATAAATAGGAGAAGCTTTCTCCTATCATGGGTAATGAAAAAGTAGTGAGAAAATAGGAGAATGAGAGAAAGGAACAGAGAGTCCTTTGTAACAAAGTTTAATATGGAATGGGATGTAGACTTGTAAGTTTTTCAATAGAGATATTCAGTTCTTTGATGTTGCTTTGATTACAATTTTAAGGAGCTGAAGCTAAGGATTTCACCAAATTGGTAGCAGAGGGCCCCTGCTATCCAAGGAGGCTTCTACATGCTTTCTAGATAAATAGC